>JAYMFT010268241.1:0-10665 GCA_038088735.1 Panulirus argus
TGTGGAGAGAAGACAGATGTCAAGGGGTGTTGTTAGTAGGTGTAAGCTGCGTGCAGATTATATATATATATATATATATATATATATATATATATATATATACACATGAGTGTAAAGAACGGTAGATGGGTACTGTGGACACGAGGCTGCTTCCCTCTCGTGCCAGGAGCCGGGCCGATGTTCCCCAGAGCCGTCCAATCTGTCCTGTACGATGCACATCCATCACCATCTGCTGCTGCAGCCACGGGAGGTTCATTATTCGTTCCGCGTATTACGCCCGGCCCTTGAGCGCGACGAATGAAAGAAGACTCATCTCTACCGCACAGCCTGAACCTCTCTCTCTCTCTTTTCAACAACTGCCGCTGGTGAGAAATATAATCTAAAGATACAGATGACTTAGAAAACGCGCCACTGTTGGTAAATTCTACATCACATGATGTTCTTCAGAACTATGGATAATATCCGATGCAACTTCTCACCATTAGTGCTGCTACGATATATATATATATATATATATATATATATATATATATATATATGACGTTTCTTTAACCCTTCAACGGGTCAAAGTCTGGTACTGGACCGTAACTGACCTTCAAAATGACCAAATCAAAATGAATACCAACATGTTATCACCTTACATTACCATATACCCAACAAACCCCAGCACTATAATCTTATAAAAGCATTATTCCTCTCAACACGAAACTGCCAACAAGCACTTACCTTTTCCCTTTCCATGTCTATCCCACAGCTGAGAAGGGGCAGGGTAGGGGGACGGAAATAACCCCTAAAAAAAAAAAAAAAGGAATGGCTGGCCCGCTACTGGGGGAAAAAGGTACCTTAACAAGAAATGCGTTCCGTGGGAGCAGCTCTTGCCTTTCAGGGTGAAACCCAGTTATTGCGCCTCCCGACATACCAGCAGCAAGCCGGGCCCCATGACGAGACAGGAGCAGAGCAGGGGATTCGTTCCCTGGAAGGCTGGCTCTCTCTCTCTCAGGAAACTGGAAATGAAGTCTGTACTATATATATATATATATATATATATATATATATATATATATATATATATATATACTTTTTTTGTCCACACAAGAATACCCCTCAAGCAGATAAATGACACCTTACACTTCAATGCCTTGAAAGAAAACGTTAAAGTCTCGCCTCAGGCGTCTCAATTTCTCTCAAACAGAACCTGTTTTGTTACACAGATTGTCCGCAGTTATATCACATCAAGCTTACAATACTGTCCAAGACAGAGCAAATGTTATTGTTGTTATATTTACGTAACAGCTTTTTATTGATGTTTCAGTGGGGCGCTTCTGTTTATGTTGCCTCCCTTGAGAATGGGAAATTTAAACCAGAAGATTTCGCTACTCTTTTTATGCAGGCAATAAAATCGCCCCAGCAGCGACTTTTTTCTTTCTTTCTTTTTTCAAAACACGAGAGGCGATGTCCGTGAAACAAACAATGTTTGTTTTACATGTTGGTTGGTTGGCTCAGGTGCAGGAAGTTTCAGTTCTACTCATTGCTGTTGCTGTAGTCCCACCCATTACTACAAAACTTTGGTCCCAACCACCACTATAATACTTGGCCCCACACGCTACTGTACTATTTGGTCCCACCCGTCTCTATATAATCTTGTTCCCACCTATTACTGTAAAACTTGATGCCACCCATCACCATATTAATTGGTCCCAACCATCACTATAATATTTGGCCCCATCCATTACTGTACTATTTGGCCCCACATGTCTCTATAAAACTTGGTCCCACCCATTACCGTAAAACTTGATCCTACCCATCACCATAATATTTGGCCCCACCCACTACTGTACTATTTGGTCCCACCCATTACTGTAATACTTGGTCCCACCCATCACTATAATACTTGGTCCCATCCATCACTGTAATACCTAATCCCATCCATCACAACGAAGCTGGTTGTCACTGTACACAAAGTTCCATGCACCACACACATAACCCTCCTCCTCCCCTCCACAGTAATCGTGTGTACCCAGCCTCAGGAACTCAGTGGCGTACAGTCAGTGTGTTTCTTGTGAACAGGACACAAGTTTATCGTTCTTAACGAACCATCAAGAGCTACTTACTGCCAGTCCTAATTACCCGTATCTTCTAACGTATTAACTCCACTCAGGAGTAATGGTCGTGAATAACCCAGTTCCTCCTGCCCCCCCCCCCCTCTCCTCCTCCTCCAAGGGCGTACATACCGCAAGCAACGTGTCTCAGGTGATTGCACAGTCATGCCTGCAATGCTTGTGGTCGCGTGCCACCAGACCATGAGGAGGAGCGGGGAGGGGAAGGCAGGGGATGGGAGGTGTGGTGTGGGCGAGGTGGTGCATGAACGGTCATGCAGTGGCCGTCTGGGAACAATGATCACGACTTGAAACAACGGCAGGGAGTGGCTGCAGAGGAGGAGGGGAGGGGGGGGGGAATGGGTTGGGGTACGGCAGGAAGACCTCGGCTGTTCCACCGTACGGCCGACACCATCACCCTCCCTCCCTCCCTCCCCAATTTAGATGTATGTAAAAATAATAATAATAATAATAATAATAATAATAACAGTAGTAGCAGTAGTAGTAGTAGTAGCTGCAGTAAAACAATAGTAGAAGAAAGAAAGGCTACGAGAAAGTCCATGGGTGGGGGTACGGCAGGAAGACCTGGGCTGTTCCACCGTACGGCCGACACCATCACCCTCCCTCCCTCCCTCCTCAATTTAGATGTATGTAATAATAATGATAATAACAATAATAATAATAATAATAATAATAATAATAACAATAACAGTAGTAGCAGTAGTAGTAGTAGTAGCTGCATTAAAACAATAGTAGAAGAAAGAAAGGCTACGGGAAAGTCCATGAAATAACTTTCTATTTTTTCTACTTCTTTAACATGCTGGACGGAACCAGCAAGACACACGATAAACTTAGAGCGAAATTTTGTGTGACATGCTTGTTGCTAAAATGCATTACCACCAGATGAAAGAACAAACTTTCTTTAGTTTCTTACTCGCCTGTATTGTGGTAAGGGCCACACTATTTGCTGCTTGTTACCCATCTACCATCTTGTGTTCTACACTTTGTTGGGGGGGAGAGCCCCCATTTCTTATCTCCCTGTACTCTTATCATTGTGGTTTTCTTGTACTTTGCCAATGGTAAGAGGCATTTGTACTCGACTGTGTGTATGTATACCATCACTATGACAGCAACAGTAATTTTAGTTAGATGATAATCCTCTGCAACACCTTTATCATTGTGGACTGCAGGGATACCACTTATACAATACAGAACACCTCTAGCTAGGGACTGCAAACCTCATCACCTCACTCATCAAACCTCATCACCTCACACACATCACCTCTACGCCACTGATCCTCTTGGAGGAGCCTAGGAACCTTTATATATATATATATTCCTTCACCAAGAGTGGGTTTAAGTCTCCCTGGCGAGGCAGTAAAGCACCGCGAGACTTCATAATGATATCCTTATCCCTCTTCATCCAGCTAAGGGCCTGAGGGGCCATTGTCTCCACCACCAACCATATTGGCTAATCCCCTTGTCCCTCCCTCCCACATACGCCACTCCCTCCTACGATCAAAGAAAAAAAAACTCTGACATCTACGGTCGGGTTGCTCATCTCGGCCAAAAAAAGAAAAAATCTTTTTTTCAATATTCTTTGGAGTGACTGAGGGTTCCTCTCCAAGCCCCAGGTGAGCCCGTACGTACGTATGGCAGTAAATGGGAGCAGCAGAACCTTCCTGATGTATGTAAATGTCTCGAGTCGTTCAGAGGGAGGGAGCAGTGTCTGGAATACGAATATCCACCTTAACCTGGCATTCCTGGAATACTTGTATATTTCGCAGAAGCAACTAAGCTACTACCCCCTGAATATCCGGAAGATTCCCCGCCCGCTATCCAAACCCAGCGTGGGTATTCTCAAGATCGGCAATCCAAGTCTTGTTCACGCAAAGGCTGAATATCTTGAGGTCGGTCACCCACCGCTCGCCAGCCTAGTATCATTCCCAGGACACTCCCACACACGTATTCCCAGGAAGCCTTCAGGCCACACCTACGGAGAATGACCTCATGTATCACAAATGACACTTCACAATCCCCGACCAACGCCTGGCTCTGAGAGTCAGGAATTATATGCTTCTCGGAAACCGATACTTTTCCAAGAATTCTCCCGGATCGAAACAGCTCTTGCGAGGTACATAAATTCTTTCTCGTTCTGGTGATTTTCTTTTTCTTTTTCCTGTATTAATCATCAGAAAGTACATTTATTATGATATTACAGTTTTTTTTTAATACTTGCTCGCCGTTTCCCGCGTTAGCGCCCAGAACAGACGAAGAAATGGCCTCACCCGCTCACATCCCTATTTCTAAATGTCATGCATAATGGCACGGAATCAGAACCCCTTATCCACAACCAAGCACCAGAGACCTTCCCGTGGTTTCCTCTAGCTGTTCCATATGCCCTGGACCAGTCCACTGACAGCACGTCGCCCCATGTACACCACATCGCTCCAATTCGCTCTATCCCTTGCAAGCCTCGCACCCTCCTGCACGTTCAGGCCCCAAACACTCAAAAGCCTCTTTCACCGCACCTTCCTCTCGACTATTCGGTATCTTACTTTTTCTTGCTCCTTCCACTTCCAACATGTATATCCTCTGTTATCCTCTCCTAACCCATCCACCCCAATGGCCCACATCATTTCAGCACATCTTCTGCCGCTCTCTCATGCATAATCCTTCCTTTAACCTATCCTCTCTCTTACTTTATCACCTCATTTTCGATCAACCTTCATGACACCACATACTGTGTTCAAACATTTGCCGTGGCGCTGGCATAGGTGCTGGGGGGGAGAGGGGGGAGGGGGTGGAGAGGCACGTATTCCATGGGAGTGATGATGCATGGATACCGGGCCTCGTGGAGCTTCTGCGAAGGAGGAAGGGCGTTGACGAGGTCCCAAGTTAGCGAGTGTGTTTGCAGTCTGTCCTTTGCGATGCGGGAGACGTGGCCGTTGATCCAGTAGCTCAAGCTGCCTCAGGAGACATGCGGATGTCCTAGTGGAGCCTTACCGAAGCAGCCAGGAGCCCGAGTACACGCAAATTTCTGCTAAAGGAGATCATAGGTGATGGGGGCACAGCAGACGTTATGCCAGTGGAGACTGAAGAGCCGAGAATCACATGGTTTGGGATGTTGGTGTTTCCAGGTACAGAGTGTGCTTTGGTGTCCTAGAACCAGTGGACCGACTCCACGACTGCGCTGATGCCCGGGTATGTATGAGGCAAGTCAAGTAGAATACGCCGATGGTGTTCATCGTGTAGGCGTGGCCGCCAAGTCCATTAACGGTGGGCCCCTTTGAGGACTACAAGACTTCCCTCAACATATTTCAGTGTCGTCTACCTGCTCGAGTCCTTGGCCTATGACCTGAAAAGTCACAGAGGGTCACATGAGGATAACATCAGTTGGATGATGTGATAATGGCATTGGACACGTTGTTAAATACACACCGGGAGACTGATTCCATCAAAACTCCATGTCAGTGTCAAAAAGCTTATGCAAGACGTATAGTGACGCCGGAAATTTTTCCGCTGATGAAAAAAATCACAATCGGGTGTATGTAGACAATTATCACTAATGATCTTCTATTTGGCAAATATATCAGTCAGCAACGAATACATTACCTGTATTCATAATCATCACTAGAAATCTTTTATTGTATGCATAGTATCTAAATCTTGTTTACCCTTTCCTGCCATGAATGAGGACACCAAATGTCATCTGCGTTGTTAGGAAGGGTCTGGATCAGCGAGGTGGCAACAAACAATTGAGATAATTTAACACCTTCATTTGGGTCTGGATCAGGCTGGCTTCCAAGGAACGTGACCAGCAAAGTAAACATTCTAATCCACCTGAGAGAGAGAGAGAGAGAGAGAGAGAGAGAGACTCGTTTACGAAGCACGATAGGTGGGAAAAAAGTTGTAGTGTCTTTTCCCCAGTGAGTCACGGCAGCACCGTTCAGAAGTATGGACCCCGCCCATCCCAGGGAACATAACTGTCGGTTTCTAGATAAGCTGGCCAGTGAGATACCGCCTCAATACTTCCCACCCCTGGCTCATCTCGCAACAGATGTGTGGATGCATACCATCGTCAGAAGGGGAGCCAGGGGTCTTCTGTCTGTAGTGTCCTATTAGCCAGCACTAACTACCATCTCCTGAAGATTAAGTTGACCACTTTGAACGACGTGAGGGCTCGGCCCTTGAGCATGATGGTATAAACCTTTGGGTATGATAGCCTGGCCTTTGACCTGAAACCCTAGAGGGCCACGTCCTGCTCAAGTGGTTAAATCAAAACTCGGGTATTAACGTGTGCTGACAAATTCTGAGCTCATTTTGCAACTTTTCCCCAAGAGAATCAGTTGATCACATACATACAAAATCCTGTTACCCCACTTGGATTCTGAGCACAGAGCTCTGGCAATATTTTGCCATAAACTCCTAACAAAAACAGGGTATACTGAGTGAGAATTCTCTGAACTTTTCAAAAGACTGTAGACTACTGAACTGTGATGATGAGAGCTGACAATGCTAATGAAATGGAAAATGTGATCTCATGGCGACTGACCAACACGTCGAAACCCAGACCTCCCCAGCTCTTCACTGGTTCGCATCCCGTCTGTGAGCCTGGTTGGTTGGTACGGATCTGCTATGGGTTAGGAGAGGCCACTGGACCCCAGCCTCCAAACTTGACCTGCCGTCAGAAACATCCGGAATCGATTTAAGAGACTACGTAGGTTCCCATTACACTGGTGATGGCCTTCAATGATCCCATACAGACTGCAACAGGACTACAAAAGAATTCTTAGGATCGTGTGATCAATACAGGAGTCTCAGAGTTTGTGATGGCGTCAGCACGTACCTGTTGCATCCATCCGGTAGACCTGACCCATCTCACTGGAGTTGTGGTGCGTGACAGGGAGACAGGTAGTTGGTTGTAGAGATGTCACTCACTTAGACATTGTGTTATGGTTGAGAGGGATTTCTGGCGGCCCAGGTCAGCACCCTCGTGGAACCATGAAAATTATGAGCGATGTTAAGAGTAGGCTCATGTTACCATTGTCAATATTTGACGAAGAGCGCCCCTCTCACGTTAAGGTCTGGACTTTCTCAGTGCAACTCGCTGATCACAACACTGTTCAGGGTCGTGCAGCACCTGCCTGCAGCAGGGGAAGTGTGGTCACGACTCAGCATTACGGACAAACCCTCCCCAACTACCCAGCAGACCGGAGGAGGGGTCACGACTCACCATCATGGACGACCCCACTTCCCCAGAGTCATGCAGCAACAGCAGGGGGAAAAGATCACGACCCTTTATAATGGAGGACTCCCACATCCCCGTCACCCGATACCTCCAGCAATTACCTCCCCTACGTCAGCCATGTGCCTTCCCACGTCACACACACCCACCCACACCTCCCCAACCCCCGTATCATCGCCTGACCAGGTGTCACTTTTCAGGGCTTCCCCGGGCTTTAGCGCTCTCCCTCTCCCCTACTGGTTTGTGCACACTGCCGCCAGAGCCCAACAGCTTACCTCAGTCATGTTGTGTTTTACGGCAGACAGCGGCAGTGGTGCTCTTCCACCACATGCCTCACATAATTCTCATACGTTCAAGGGAATGAAAACAAACAAATAATGATACCTTCGTATACATAAAACATAACATTAGTAAAATACTCGGTAAATGAACAATGTCCTTTAACGAATTTCCATATTTCTTTACAGTGAAAATCCGGGCTGACGTGACCTCACTGGCTGTTCCATAGCTTACTGCGACCGCTGACACTAGGAGCACCGTCAATCCTCGTATACCACATCGCTCCAGTTCTTTGTATCCAACACATTACTTCTCGCTCTTCTAAAAGTTTAGGCCCCGATACCCCTGAGCCTCTTCATTCCATCCTTCCACCTCCGCCTTGGCCTCCCTCAACAGCCATACCAATTTGGAAACATAGTTTCTCACATGATCAGAACGGTTTAATAATTACTGTGTCGAGTCTGGTTTCTACTTCGAGAGGCGACCGCCTGGGAACACCAGACGTTGGCACATGCAGTGAGCGATACGCAGTAGCCCTGTCGAATAGCGAAATGTCATCAAACTTACTCCCCATTACTCCCTCCACTCTCTCAAGTCATTCTCTCTATTTGCCCTAACTATTTCAGCACATCCTGGTTGACCCTGCCAATCGGGCTACGCCATGTCCCCCATCACTAACACCCATCTTCTTCTTTACATCACTGGACCCACCTCATACAACACATCTTCCTCAGGCATCTCATTTCCATCACATACACCTTCTTTCTTGTGCCTTTAGGGGCTAAGACTCGATAAAATTACTGTCGGGGTTACTATAACTTCAGTGATACCCATATTTGTCCTGACTGACATTGACCATTCCTTCCACACGCTGCTTAATCCACCCAGACATCAGCCTTCCCGTCTCCCTACCTTGTGGTCCACTTCAGCCCCCGTGGCTCCATCCACTGCCACGTCCATCGAGCACTCCACATCCTCCAGACACGTCCACCGAGCACTCCACATCCTCCAGACACGTCCACCGAGCACTCCACATCCTCCAGACACGTCCACCGAGCAATCCACAACCTCCGGACAAGTCCACCGAGCACTCCACATCCTTCAGGTCCTCCTCATTCAGACTCTTATTCAGACCGTCATATCTCAACCGACACTTCCCGTTCATACCGCTGCGCCTCGTCAGCTTTTGTTCCCTGGGTCACACCTGTGCCCGAGCTGGTGGGAGAGAGCCGTGAGCACGGAGGAGCTGTGAAGCTAAAGCTCTTTTAAGAGAGACCCCCCGGCCAGAGTCCTACAGGCACACTGGGAAGTGGGTTGGGCAAACAGGCTTAATTAAACTGCTCACTCCGTCATGCGCCTGACTTAAGTCTTTAAGTCTTTAATCTCTCGCCTCAATGTTTACGTGTGCCAGCTGTTCACGATCCCTTGCCCCCGCCACCAGCCTTCCCCGGTTCCCCTCTCCCGGGCTCCAACTTCTTCAACTCATTTTAATCGCCAAATGTAATCCACGTTTGTGCTGAACTGAGGGAGTGAGAAATAGAAAATAAAGTTTTATATCTTACGATGAACTGAGATCGCCCTTGTGCCCATAGTAAGAGATATCAGATCAGGACACAACCTGACCACGCAGTAGAACAAGAGAGAGAGAGAGAGAGAGAGAGAGAGAGAGAGAGGTTTGTGCCTTAACCACAAGGAGAAAAGATGTGTTTGTGTCTTATCCACACAAGAGATGTAAGACGTTTGTGCCCGAAACAGAGAAGAAGGAGATACGTTTGTGCCTTCACCAGGTAAGAGAGGGAGATACGCTTGTGCCTTCGTCGCAACATTCCCGTACTTAATAACCACAGGAGCCGTCCTATCCCACCTGCAGGAGCCACAGACCCGAAGTACAGACTACCGCGGAAGCGTGGAAGGTCCGTCCACCCATACTGTCAGTAACATATTCATTAACTAATATTGTTAATTAAATCCGGCAGCTAATAGGCAATGTGCTGTAGATAATCACCGTTGTTAATAATGGTAACATTAACTGTGCCTGGATTTCGAGAGAGCCTCTATTATCGTGATACAGGTCTACATTACCAGACTAATGACATGGGCATTCACCCAAACCCGCACACCACTAGATATATCACAGTCTGTGACTATGACCCAAACGTTAACATGTTGGGAACGGGAGTACGACCCCTCATCTATCATGACCTAAGTGTCACAGGTCAAAAGGTCAGGTCACCATCAAGGGCCTTACCCTCGTGCCAATGAACTTAGACGAAGAATCCAGAACGTGAACTGATATTATCAATACACAGGCTCAAAAGAGGCTGCACCTCACCAAACACTCTACACCCTTGTAGTGATGACCACACACACACACCACCAGCCTCATCAACAAGCCCCCACCACCACAAGCACCACAACTACAAGCACCGCAACCACAAGCCCGTCCACCACATACAACCTAAATAACAATGGCATTCCGCCTACTGCAATACAAATAAATAACAAGTGTTGTAATTACAAGTTTCGATACATTTCTTCAACACTCCCTGCCTGTCGTCTGCAGATAACATTTTAAGGTAACTGAAGCCTTTAATGTTACGTCAGTGTCCAACAGACCATTAATAGATTTCACGTTTGAGAGACATTCATTCCAGGTACGAAATGGACTTCCATCTCGTGAAATGTTCAGGCAGACAACGCTCCCGAGGCCCTGGATGTGGACGCTGTAGAAATAATCCACGATAAATCCGCTGTAAATCATAACACTGATCGTATGACCACACTGCTAGAATTCATTTTATAGCAGCAACTTCTCGTTAAATCTCTGTCCATTCTGTATCAAACGTTGTCCTCATGACGGTACTTCCCGTACGAGAATCGACGACTGGTAGATCATTATATTTGATTATATGCAAGTAAGGATGACAGACTTGAGGACCTTTTCTTTTTTATGTTAGCTGAGACGGTACGCCATCCCATTAACGCTATATATATATATATATATATATATATATATATATATATATATATATATATATATAT
>JAYMFT010268252.1:0-10665 GCA_038088735.1 Panulirus argus
CACACCCTTGAGTTGCCGATGGCCACACAATAATCATGTGACGCAGCAGCTTGCCGAGTATTGCGTGGTCTAGCTAGCGGTCGGGACACACACGCAGCCAGCTCTCGCGAGCAAAAGCCAAAGTAATACCTATAGAAGAGGGAAAGTGAACCAACATTGCGGAGTAGAGTAAGTGGGTCAAGTTTGGAAGTTAGCCTGGGACAGTTTATAAGTCGGACCGCTTTCGACTCAACTCTCAGGTAAGGAACCAGAACTAGAACCACCCTAATTGTGATAGCAGTATTCCATACAAGGACGAATCAATCCCTTGTATAAACGGAGCAGCTGTTCAGAAAAGAAAAAGTTACATCTAAAAAGGACACCCAGTTTCTTAGAGGCAGACTTAACTATTCCCATAATGTGGGGTTTCCAAGAATGAGTGGATGTCACAGTAAGACCAAGTAAGTTCATTGAGTCAAGAGGTGGAATCACAGAACCGTCAAAGGAGATACGAGAGTTGTGAGGAATTTTCGATAAAGAGATGGGTAGAAATTGGGTCTTGAAAGTATTAAACTTAACTAGATTTTGTGTACCCTACTGAGATATCCTGTCCAAGTCCGAGTTCATTGTGGAAACTGTGTCAAGGCGAGAAGCAGATCGAGCAAGAGAAGAGGGAACAGAATTGAAGGATGTGGATGAATGCAGTGTTGAGTCGTCAGCGTATGAATGCACTGGATTATTTGTGGAAGAGAGAAACTCGTTGAAAAAAAAAGGAGAAAAAGTGAAGGGGACAGAAGAGACCCTTGAGGGACACCGCTGTTGATGGAGAAAAGAGGGGGTGCTGATCCATCAACAACCACAAAAACAGAGGGAGAAAAGCCAAAAAAGGAGAGCTCAGAGATGACACCTCGATGCCATACCTTGTCAAAAGCCTTAGATATATCATTGTTTCCAACATACTCTTCACTAGTCACCATATTGTAATACGATGGAGTACTTCCATCATGTCTCTCATCGGTCACTATATGTAGCAATATTTAAGTAGTTTTCATTATTCAATATTCAACACATTATATCTATCCTGTTGTTCTCCAGTTAAGTATTATGTAGTATTATCTGTGCCATACTGTTCACCCTTTTCTATGCATTACTGCAATTTCTCGGCATCTTTATACTTGAACCTGAAACAAAAGAACTGATATTACATATCATTTACCAAGTAATTCCAAAAAATGATCATTTAAAAAAAAATCTTTATATGTAAATCGTATCTGAATATCTGTAATACATGTTCCTTAATTCATTCTATGTCTTCCTCTTTCCTTGATAACGAAAGACATTTACGCTCACACGGTGAAGCACTCAACTAAATCGCTCACAGAAACGCTAGCTAACAACATGATTAGAGTGGTGTCAGCGTTGTTTTATATCACTCGAGTGTATTATTAGGGGAAAAAAAAAATGTGACGCCACTCACCACCAACACTACCGTAGTGCCAAACGTCTCCCCTAAAGGCGGTGTACTTTTATTGTCGTCTCTCCAAAAACTCGTTTTTTGAGCGCATTTCTGTCACACTGCCCAGAAGAACCACCAATCCAGTCATGCGCTAGGACACGTAAAATGCATCCCTGTAGTCCCAAAGGCAACGATGTTGTCTTATATTTTCAATCAAAAATTCCTCTGAGAGGCGTGACCACAGAAGTGATACAGTGGAGCAACCCATGCTGGATCAAATAAGACAATAGTACGAGGCTGCGTTGCCGCTGGAAGGTGTACGATGTAAACAAACATGCGAACGACTGACGCTCATCAAAATTAAAATGATAAATACAAACTAAGAATTCTGACAGTTACTTTACAGTATTTAGAGTTGAAAAATTTCAGTGTAATCGTTTCATAACGTTTATATTTTTACTCTACATAAATTCAAAAATTATTGAGTATACCGGGCTTGCTGGTAACGACACGGTGGATCGTCTTGCCAAGGCGGCCTGTTCGCTGAGCTTAGATGACGCGAATGCTGTGCCCTCCCTCCGCTGCTTTAGAAACAGAATATACTCAGCTGCTCGCGCCATGACAGTGCATCGCAGGGAAAAAGAAAGAGCCAACAGTGTTTCCATACAGTACCATGACCACTTTCTTCAGAGTCGTCACAAGTACCGCCGACATGGCCTCATGGTACGTAGGCACAATGTTGTAAGTGCTCAGCTCAGGTTGGGGTACCGGCCGGTGTGGCAAGTCTCCCAGGGAGAGGACGTCGCGCACTACTACTCCTGCAAACTGTGCAACCGTCCCAACGCTAACACCATTGACCACTATTGCATTCAGTTCCCCATAGTGACTGACTTACTACCACAGGGGCAGAACGTACTCCATATCTGAAAATATTTGCTAACGGACTACAACTTGGATGTACTTCTTGCTCGCTATCCACACTTTGGTGGCTGTTGATTTTATATACTTTGTTCTTTTGTATACGCGTGTATGCGTATGTGTGTGTGGTTATGTGTGTGTGTGTTCTACGTTATGTACATATGTATTGTGTGTGTGTTTGTGAGTGGATGGGTGTTATACGTATATGTACGTATTTGTTGTGTTGTGTGTGTGTGTGTGTGTGTGTGTGTGTATTCAACGTGCCCTGCGAGACACGAATGCTCTATACATATTATATGGTCATTCATATAACTAGGCTTGTCGCCCTTGGGCCTAATAAAGTGATTAAATAATAATAATCATTGAGTATGGATCTTGATTTGGAGAAAAAGAAATGCGGAACCGTTTTCAAGCGAAATCGCTATTCTTCGTTCAACTAAAACAAAACCTGCATTGCGCGAGAGAAAAACTGCAGAAATGAGAAAGTACACGAAAAAAGTGCTAGTGTGACACCGCCTTAAGGTGAGGTGTGGAGGGGGGAGGGGGCAGGGCGTGTGATTGACAGCCACTGAACTAGTCTCTTTCATGGTCCGCTGTGGACATGTACACTTGATGTTTGTCGACATTAAAGAATAGAATCTTATTAGCTAAACGTCAATAAATAGTATCCATTTTCTTTTAATTAAAGGCCTACCAGGAAGTATTGTAATAGCAGAAGAACACTAAGATAATTAAGACAGACCTAATCTGTCCAGAAACATACATGATAACAGAGTTTGAAAGGGAAAACACAGGATGGAGGTCAGCCCTCTGAACAAGTGACGTTATATAGTTTTTCGACAATCATATCGATGGGCCATTTAAACAGTACATAATGGGAAGAGTTACTGTGAGAAATAAATGTCTAATGATTCTGATCATTTCTAATCCCCTAGTGAATTTCAGTGAACCAGAACAAATTTGCAAAATGACAATGAGGAAATATTCAAGATGGCAAAAGAAGCAGCGAGAAAAGCGTTCCTTAGCGACTGTAAAATTGATATGGGGAATTTTACTAATAATACTGAAAATTAAGATTTTCACAGACTTAGAAAGTCATAGAGACATTAGATCTACATGGAGAGAATACAGGAAAATTTTCTGCATCTGCAAGTCACTGAGCACACTAGAAAGAACAAAGGACATTAAGACACTTCAACTCCTTTAAGCGGCAGCAAGAAATGCTGAGCGACGGAGGACCGAGTGAAGCAGCGACAGAAGACACGGACGGTATAGGCTGCTGTACATACGTGTCTGAGTGTCGGCATCCTGCAGTACGCTAGACTGGCTCTGATAAAATCCTGTGATCCTTTAACAGTCTTTCGTTATGCCGGCCGTCAACCTCATATATTTTACACGTTTACGAGGACTTGCAACATTCGTAAAAACTCAGGTCTTCCTTCTAAGCTTAGTATTACATTACATACGCAAAGAGTACTATACACGTTATATATATATATATATATATATATATATATTTTTTTTTTATACATATTCGCCGTTTCCCGCATTAGCGAGGTAGCGTTAAGAACAGAGTATAACGCCACCGTGTGTCGGCTGCTCCTATTTTATAAGTTTATTTTTCTACAAAATCTTCAAAAGGTAGTACAGAAAAAAAAAAAAGGGAGCTGCCTCGCATGGGACAAGAGGCCCTCTGCAATTTGCTGTCCTACTATGTTTCTATAGAACCTCTAATGGCTTGAAACACGATCGCTCGTTCGACCCAAATAATCATTCTATAGAAGATGGTCAAAGAGTCTGGAATATATCCTCTGATTAGCTGTTAACGTAACGGCCAACCAGGTTGTAACCTATAATTAGGTGAAATATCATCGTAAAACAAACTGACAAATACATATTTATGTTACTTACTTTTTGTCTCTCGGCTGGTGTGTGTGCAGCCCAGGTAGCCCACCAGTCTCGTGACGTGACTCAGGACATTAACCAGATTCACAAATTTTCCAAACATTTTCATGTACTGAAACGATGTATACAATTTTCGAAGGAGGTTAATGTATTCAGATTATGTACGATTCCTGTACGCAAATTGCCACAAGTTCACCATATTATCCAACTGTCATTATACTCACTATAAATTCCAACGTTACATCTCATCGATCAACACTCACTACATGTAGTAATATTTTCACTATATTGTTCGTTAATCACTGTATAGTTTGCGCAATTGTTGCCATGTTCTTGCTAAACACAAGGCACTATACATATATGTCATTGTTTCCAATATATTCTTCACCACTCACCATATATTGCAATATGTTGCAGCACTTCCATCATGTCTCTCACCAGTCACTGTATGTAGCAATATTTCCAATACAGTCCATCAGTCACCATTTATCACAATATATCTATGCTGTTGCTCAATAGTTACTACAAGCAGAATTATCTGTACAATATTGCTCACCCTTTCTATGCATCACGGCAATATTTCGGTCTTTATCACTTGAACCTGAAACACAAAAGAATGGATATTAAATGTCATTTACCATTGCTGACTTGGTTAAACGTCAAAAAAAAATCAATGTTTTTGTCCAAAAATATATTTTCATATCACCTAAATCGTATTTGAATTTCTCTGATATATATCACGTAATTCGCTTTACGTTTTCGTCAAAAATACATCACCCGCAATATATACATATATAAAAATAAAATCGTGACAACGGCACGCAGAAACTAGTCGACAACACATTTGCGCTTACACTGTGTAAAACGTAACTAAATCACTACCAAAAACACGAGCTAACAGCCTGATGACAGTGGCGTCAGTATTGTCTTATATCACTCGAGTGTATTATCAAGATGAATAAAATGATGAACAACATACCACCAACACTGGAGCGTAGTACTCCACGTCTTCCCTCAAGTGAGGTGTGGGAGTAAGGTGTCGACCGGTGACATCGTCCGGCTGGTACCGCCCGGCCAAGTAGCAAGGCGATTGACCACTGAATAGGCCGTTTCCGTGGTCTGTTGTTGATGTTGGATGAAATAAATCTATCTATTAAACATCAGTATGTGCTATATATGTTTCTTTTAGTTACTAGAGTTAAGTCAGGCCACTATGACTACAGCGTATGGACTTTTAATTAATATACAACAGGTTGGAATCCTATACAAGTAGAGACATGTGATCGAGTTGAGTGACCAACGTTTGTTTTTGAGTAACATGAACGGTCTTCTTTCAAGTAATGATTACGCATGGATGATTATGCAAGTCAATATTAAGATGGACATGGCTAACCACTTAGAGATGAGCGTACACTACTAAGAGAATTATAAACATAGACGCAAGAACACACACTTGCTCACTTCCTCAAAAGCAAACACTTGATCACGAAAATTAATCTTTCCGGATGGCTTCGATGAATTTCGAAACGATGAATGCGACTCGTGTTGTCTCGGTGGTGTTGCTAAGCGTGAAATTGAGACAGATTCCCTAATGGTGGCCCCGCTGTAATGTTATTTCCATTTTCTACAACATTTATCATATTAAATGATAAGAAAAGCCGCCAACAATCGATATATTTCAGTAATATGAAAGCAGGGCTACCAATGTGGAAACAGACCAATAATGATTACTCAAAATCCATCGTCCGTCATATTGTTTCACAAAGAAAATGGTATACGTTTTTTACAGTCTGTAAGCACACACACACACACACACACACACACACTAGGATTTACGCTGGGTTGTGTGTCTGTATGTATATACACATGGAAGTAAATACATAGCAATTCATATAGAGTTAAGGGACGAGGCACGATGAGTGTAAAACTCTTTCCCTGTAGCACATAAGATAGTGATCACACACACACACACACACACACACTCGCACACACATACTGAATTAAGAAGACCAACCAGGAATTAATGAAACAGTGGAAAGTAGATTTACTAATGACATAAGACCTAATCTGCCCAGAAATTAAATGATAACAGGGATGGAATGAAAAGACAAGGGAAGATCAGCCTTCTTATCAAGGAACGGTATTAGGTTTCTTAAAAAGTTTATGGATGTCCCATTCATGCAGTGTATAATGGGATGAGTAACTGTAGGAAACAATTGTCTAGTGGTTCTGATAATTGCTAGTCCTCCAAATAATTTCGATGAACCAGAAGAAATCTGCAAAGAAGATAATGAAGGAATAATCAGAATGGTAAAATAAGCAGTGAGAGATGCGTGCATTCCTTTGCAAGTGTAGAATTCAAATAATGAGGAATTTCACTAACAGAGAGACTGGGAAAATTTAAATAAACATGGAGATAGGTCATAGAGACATAATGTAGGGAGTGTTTATCAGAAAATTTTTCTGTATCAGCATGTCATTGAGCACACTAGAACCGGTGGGGCTTCAGTTGCCAACTGTTAACAACAGAAACAAAAAATAGGACATGAATAGATGAAAGAGGAAACCCGACTCGGAGGTGAGTTATAATCATGGAAACTACAAAGAGTAAAAGAAATTCTTTAAGAACATAAATTGGGATATGGATTTTTAAACCGCGATGTACTTCGTTAAAGAATATTCTGTAAAATATACAGTGAAAGAATAGGAACCCCAGCGGTATCTTTAGCTAATATGCAGAAGAAAGGTTAAAAAAAGAGGAAAATGTTGTCAATAAAAGATGTCAAATAGCAAAAGGACTCGGGAGGTAACTGGAAGAGAAATGGGCGGCAACCAAGCCAGCCAACCAGCATTAGAAAAATATAAAACAGCTATTAATGAGTAACAGGAGGATAAGAAAGAAGAAACAGAAATACATTGAAAAGAATAATGAGAAAAAGAAAGGGGGTAGAATTATTTTTTTCCATTGATCCATCAGTAGATTTTCAATCAAAAAGCAGTTAATCTGGTTACAGGGGAGAGTTACAAAAATGCCTGAAAGGGAAAGACAAGTTCAGAGGTGTTTTCACAGTGGAGGACACTGCAGTCACAACACCAGTGATCTGGAATGGAGAACGGGTCATACGGGGCATTGAAATTTCTAGAAAAGATATAAAAGGCTATTGAAGGGCCTTGACTCAGATAACGCTTTTAGTTATGATTAAGTTTCGCCATACGAACTGGAGAAGTGTGCAAATACGTTTGACAAGCCACTTGAGCTGATCTTCAGAAAGTCATGGAGGAAGATAGAATACTAGGTGAGCTGAAGAGGGGAAATATCCTACCTATCATCTAGAAAAGCGTCTGGGAAGTTGTAAGAAAGTGCACACTAGTCTCTCTGATGAGTGTGATCTGTAAAACCCTGGAAAAGAAACGAGACTGTAGATGGACGGCTACTTGCGGGGAAGAAACCACCTAAGTGAATGACAACATGGGTACAAGGAAGGAGATCGGGCATAACAAGTCTCTTAACCTTCCATACAAGAGTGAGAAAAAAAGATACGGATGGGTGGACTGTATATTTTGGATCGCCAGATAGCAACTGAAACTGTTCCACACTGAAGGTTGCTGAAAAGCTGATTTTTTTTTTCTGGTAAAAAAAAAGGGACACTCCTTCGATGGATAAAGAAGTCCATTTGTGGAGAGAAACAAAGGAACCATATCGAATAAGCTTTCTAAATATATATTGTAGTCATCAGTGGTCTGCCACATGACTTTGTCCTTGGGGGTCATTGCTCTTCAAGTTCAATTTAAATAACTGGCGAGAAGGAGAGTATTATCAAATATTGTAAATGGAGATGGTAGTCTGATCATGAATCAACATAGTGTGTAAAGTTACACTGCAAGAAGCATTTTATAAGTGTGGAAGTCATTGCTTCACTTTAACAGAGTGGGCATGGGTTGGGGATGTGTATGAATGATTTTCGATGGATCTATGGACCTGATCCAGCCCAGACTTCAAGGAATAAAGTTAGATAGCGAGAAAAGATAATTGCATGATTAATAATGTTACTAAATTTAAAGGTTGTTCATAATGAAATATGGAAACAATGAACACTAGCTACATACAAGAAACAGAAACCAGAGATGGGAGGAAAGAAGAGAAAGGACTGGGGAGAATTTGTACACCCTTTAGTCTTTGCAACATCAGAAATGTTATTTATGGTTTTAATTCAGTACTGCTAAGGTCTTGTAATGTATATTTATACTTAGGAAGACTAAAATGGGCGGGAGTGGAGTGCTGAAACTCCCTTCTCCCACTGTATTTCAGTCTCTAAAACCTTGAGCTCAATAAGCAGCCAAGCGAGAAGTGTTCTTCCTCCACGAAAGCTAAATCTGGGGTGTTTGAATGTGTGGACGCAACCAAGATGAAAAGAAGGAAGTATGTTTAGGAGAGGACTCTGGGTTTTCTAGCTCTGATTAAAACAAAGCTCAAGGTTGAGGGAGATGAATGGTTTGGGAAAATCTTTAGCACGGAGTCAGGGGTTAGTGTGAGGGCGAAAGATCAAGGAGTTGTGAAAATGTGTGAGAGTGTGAGGGAGCAAACCCCAAACTGGTGCGGGTTAAATGAAAGTGGGTTACGAGAGGAGGAAGGAGGAAAGGCGAGTGTTTAGGGAGGAGTTGTGTGGTTATCAGCAATTGTGTTGGAAGAGATTGGGTATTTGTGATGGGCCATTTGAATGCAAGAGCGGCTATGTATTACTTTAAGGTACTGCTGACGGGCATCGAATGTTCACCGATGTGAATGAAGAAGGTGAACAGCTTGTGAGGTTGTACGCCGAAAAAGGACATACTTCGAAAACATGGTAGAAAAAGAGGGACATACGTAAGTATACACGGGTGCTTAGGATGAATGGTAAGCAGACGTTATTGGATTAGTAATAACTAGATAAGCGTGAATGTGCTTAGAGAGGCAGCGGGTGTGATGTCTGATCAGTACATGGTGGAGGCCAGGTTGTCTTCTCAGTCACGGCTACAGTCTCTACCACTTCAGGCACGACTTGAGCCAGCAAGAAATGAAGACCAACGCCAGCGCTGTATCGAAGAAGCCGAAATATCGGAGGATGATGACCCAGTACAATCATCAATGAGGAATTCCGTCAAGCTCTACTCAGGGCTGCAGCCACCTCCTCCTCCACTCTGCGCCATACTGAAAAGGTTCCAGGAGACCCTCTTCTCGGACTCTACAATCCGTGCCTGCTGGAGGGATCTCTGCCTGAGGCCTGGATCAGAGGCATCATTGTTCCTAGTCCCAAGCCCCACTCGACGAAGTACAGGTCCATCTCCCTCACTCATTGTTCTTGCAAAGCGATGGAGAGGATCGTACTTAACCGGCTACCTTATTCCATGGAAAACTGACCCTCATCAGATCTCTATGGATTCTCGTCTAGCAGAGATACTCACCTGTGCATTGCAGATCTCCACTCAGTGTGCTATTCGGCTCCCTGGACTGCGTTTCTCCACCTTAGAAGTGCCTTTGACATTGCTAACAAGAACGTTATACTTGAGACACTTGCACTTCTAATGGTAAAGAGCTAATTACACTGATGGACCCACAGTTACCCACACAACAGACAATGCAAAGTTTATTTCAAGGGCTCGCTAACTTCTTTACGCCTGTTCCAAGTTGGGACGCCACATGGGAAGTGTTGACTCCCCTTTTCGTTCAGTATCCTGATGCACAGACTCCTTTAACTAATTGAAATTCATCCCGTAGAGAGAGCTGTTATGCTGTAATGTGGACGACAGTTTATCTTGGCAGCAGACCCAGCCGTCTCCGAGAACTACTTCCCTCGTTCCACACTTCAACCCTAGACGGTGGATATCTTACGTCATCCGAAGAAAGTCAAGTCCTTTCCTTCCATGCCCAGGCACACCTGACATACGTATGGTTGGGGATGTCATTCCAACAACTACCCAGTACTGTTATCTGGGAGTCCCAGCTGTTCTTCATACAACTGGATTCACCCCTGGAAAACATCCTTACATGAAGGACATCGCTGACACTTACCCGAACATTGTACATTACCTACATACTATCAGTTAAAGACTCTCACTGCTTAGACCTTGCCTCTCTTCCTGAGGAATGCCAAAGACCTTTCAAGTGTTTCAGAATGCTGAGCTTAGTATCATACTTGGCTGTCCTATGTCAGCACAAGTTGTTTTCATGCAGACTGAATTAAGCTAATAGCTGAGCTTAGCTTTTAGGGAGATATCATGAATTACACATTTATATATATATATATATATATATATAAATATATATATATATATATTTTTTTTTTTTCCATACATAGTCGCCTTTTCCCGCGTTAGCGAGGTAGCGTTAAGAACAGAGGACTGAGCCTTAGTGGGAAAATCCTCACTTG
>JAYMFT010268263.1:0-10665 GCA_038088735.1 Panulirus argus
AACCTCACAGGCCTAGTATGCTATGTATGTTATATTACAGACCTATGCTACGTATGTAACAGACCTATGCTATGCTATGCTATGCTATGTGCTTACTTCAAGAGTTCATCTCCCTGTGTCGTCTCCTCCACTCGTCTGGTGTCAACAAACCAAAAATCTTCCATGATCTTATGATCCGTGCGTCCTACGTGTCAAATCATTAGCTAGATCACTGCATCAAGAACTATCTTCACGTGTCCAGGATGGCAAATCACTGCACAAATCACTGCAAGAACAACTATCTTCGTGTGTCTAGGATGGCAAATCACTGCACAAATCACTGCAAGAATAACTATCTTCGTGTGTCTAGGATGGCAAATCACTGCACAAATCACTGCAAGAATAACTATGTTCGTGTGTCTAGGATGGCATGTCACTGCACAAATCACTGTAATGATAACTATATTCATTTGTGCAAGATATCAAATCATTAATCATTCACTGTAACAATCACTAACTAAATCACTGCGACACCAATCACCTTCAACCAAACCGATTACTTTCCTCAGAAACCCCGTCATCACTCTTTGAATCTCCAATAACATCTCCAAATCTCATCACTCGTTAATTACCTGCAAAACGCCTCAATGACTCCAAAACTCATTCCTTCGGTAGTTCTAAACCTCTTACAATACCTCCAAAAAGAATTTTAATGACTCCAAAAAAAATCACTCGAAACCTTCAGTGTTTTTACCCGTCCCTCCAAAACTAAACTGACGCAAAAACCTCTCCAAAAATCACCTTTAAATTTTTTGATATATCTCCAAAACTGTTAATTACTCAAAATGTCCCGAGTGATCAAAACCTTTCTCGCATTTTCATAACTCGCTCTGTACCTCCAGAGAACGCAAATTACGCAATGTAATTATCCTTAATTACTTGAGTCACAGAAAACGCATCTAATTACATTTATTACACATCTAAATCTTCAAGACACCTCTAACGCTCTTTTGCGATCCTTAAAACATTTTTGACCATTTTGAAAAACTTTCTAATCACCTTCAAAAACCTTTGAATCCTCTTCAAAGGCATCTAATTTTCTTCAAAACCTTCTAATCGTCTTCAAACCGTTTCTGATCACCTTCGGAAAAACCTCAAAAAATTTTCTAACCACCTCCAAAAACTTCTCATCGTCTTCAAAAATCATTAATCAAAATCAAACAAGTCATCAATTTCTAATTCTCTTAAAAAAAACCTTCAAAAACATCCTTGATGTTTTTCAAAACTCCCAAAGTATCAAAAAAGAAAAAAAAAATACTCCATGCTAACCCTAAAATTACCTAAAATACTAAAACTCGCTCGATCCCTAAAAATAAAAAATGTCCCCCCAAAAATCTCATATCCGTAAACGTCCCTAAATGTTTTCACAGAAAGGACTTGGCATCCCTTAAAATTACCGAAATATTTACAACAATATTTTGCTCAATACCAACAGTATCAAATCACTCTTCCTAAAATTCTCAAATCCCTTAAAACTCCTAAAAAATCATCAAAATTCCCTTTTACATCACCAGTGTTAACCTCCAAAATTCCTATAAATACAAAATCACATTTCCCAGCTCCTTGAGCCTCCAAAACTCCAAAAAAGTCTTTATATAATGAACCCTCTCTACTTCTTTTCCTTTTCCCACCTCCAAAATAATCCAACAACCTCTAAAACGTTCGTGAATTCCCTTTACTCTCCTTCGTATCAAATTCCTTTAAAAAATCCTTAAAACTCCAAAAAATAGCCCTAAAAAATCCTCCAAAACTAAACAAAAGGAAAAAGAAAAATAGTCGCAAAATTGTCAACGTGTCCCTAGAGTCGATTTCCAAAAACTTCCTCCAAAAATTTCGGAACTCGCTTGATATGGCCCCACACTCCCGACTCCTAAATACTTCCCTGCAACTCTCGCGCCTCCAAACTCCCTAGAACTAACAGTCTCACATCTCCAAAAGTTCATTATAATCGGAACAAATCTCAGTTTTTCATAACTTAAATTTTTTCTCCCCAACTCCCCCCCCAAAAAAAGAAATATTTTCCCTAAAGACCAGAAAAATTCCCTAGATCTCTTCCCAGCGTTGTCGAGATATCCCTAAATATTTTCCCATACTCCAAACACCTCCTTATTTGCCCCAGTAATCTCCCCACATACTCCAAACCACTTTAACTCTCCAAGAACAACACCATGTACCACCCTATCAATCTCCCTACACATCCTACAACACCCCAGCAATCTTCCTACCTATCCTGCAACACCCTAGTAACCTCCCCACATACCTTGCAACACACTTATGACCTTTTCACGTCTTGCAACACCCCAATAACCTCCCCACATACTTTACAACACACCTTTCCACATACACTGCAACACCCTTTTAATCTCCCCACATACCCTGCAACACCCTAATTACCTCCCTGCCCACCACGCAACACCACAATAACCTCCCCAACATACCCTACACCTTACTAATCTCCCCACCAGCTCCGCAACACCTTCTAACCTCCCCACATAACCTAATAATCTCCCCTCACCTACTTCATAACCTCCCCCTGAACTCCTTACTAGCTATTCCAAAACGTTGGGGCACACATCTGTTAAGACCTCTAGATTCTCCCCGCTAAAGGGGAGAAGGGGGAGAAGGGGAAGGGGGAGAGGGGGGAAGGAAAGGGGGACCTCTGAACCCCCCTTTTAGACCTCCCCTCCCCCCACCTTTAGCGGAGCAGGTTGAGTTGATGGGGTCCCCTTCTGAGGGCGTGTGTACACAGGAGGGCATGCCCTCCTGGTCTACCTGTGTGAGGATTTCACCCTTAATTAGCCACTTGGGCAAATACTGACGGGTGTGGCGGGCGGGCGGGCAGCTCGGTGGGCGGAGGGGCGGCAAATAGGGGGCACCGTATGGGCGTGCGGACGGGCGGTATGAATGAGGTGCAGTAACACAGGGCGCCCGACCGACCCTACCTTGTCTTGTTTATATTGCTGCCAACGCTCTGCAATGCCAGGCAAGCCGCTATGGTCTGTGGTCCGTGTCTGTAATCACAACCTGTGATTACTATTCGTGGTCCACTCGGTTGTGATTACTATTTGTATGCGACGGGGAAAGACAATTTTCCACTCGTGCTGCCTCGTCTTTTGGCCTTGTATACATGTACCGTGTCTTAACCCCTTATGTATAACACTCACATAAGTATGTATACATACCCTCAGCTGACGTCAGGTGTCCATTCACTGGCCACCGGGCTCCCTAAAGGGGGAGGGGGGTGGGGGGGATGAAACGGATGAACAGCTGGTGGACTGCGGACCAACTGGCTCAAGCTGCCCTGACTGGGGAACGGAACCCTGGCTCGTGGGATTGGTGGGTCGCAGGGCCAACCGCTGCTCTACTGTTCGTTATTGGTTGTTTTTAGTTACCTGTTTGTACTGTACTGGGAGGGAGTTCAACACTGGTGGGGGCCCCATCTCTTGTATTGTAAGGGGAGGGAGTTGTGCACTCGTGGGGACACGTCTCTTGTACTGTGCGGGGAGGGAGTTCTACACTGGTGGGGCCCCCCTCATCTCTTGAACATTTTCTACTATCACACAACTTCTTAAATTCATGCAATCGTCTCTGCATTAACCATGTCCTTAGTCATTCTATTCCATTCATCCACCACTCTTATACTATAAAAGTACCTCCTCACATATTTTCTTTTTATGATTGCTTAGTTTCGTGATATGTCTTATGGTTGTTTCTTTCCTACATCTCTCTAATAACTGTTCACTGTCTTTGTTATCGATTTGTTTAAAAAAACTTAAAAGAACTGATCAGGTCACCCCTCATTTTTCTCGTTTCCAAGATGGGCAAACATAAAACCTCTTTGTTGCCCTCCTCTGGACCTTCCATATCATCTCTTTGTGCTTCGTTAAGTGCAGAGAACCAAATTTGAGAAGTGTATTCCAGTTCTGGCTTTATGTAGGATATGAATAGCTTGTTGAATATTTCCTTATCCATAAGCGACAGGTTAGATATAAGGTCGACTTCCAAGCCATATCTCACACAGAGATTCCTGCAGCTTGTTTTCTACTGGACAATATTTATATCGAGGCTTTCCGTTACCATGTCCCATCCTCATTACTTTACATTTGCTCGGGTTGAACTTCATCAACTATGTACCAGACCAACTCTAAAGTCTCTCACGGTCCCCTCGAAACTTAGTGCAATTTACCACGATTTCCACTTCCTGCAAGACCTTTGCATCATGAGCAAACACAGCAGAGAGAAGCGATGGTTCCAGAGTAGAGCCCTGCGGTACTCCGGTGCTGACCCCAAGCAATTTCGAGAAGGCTCCTTTGACATGCGTACTTTGTTACTCTCCTCCCTTCCACTAAGATAATATATCCATCGAGGGACTCTCTCCCTTATTCTTGCCTGGAGATCTAGTGTCAAATGCTTTCAGGCAGTCCAAATACGAGCAGTCAACCAACCCTTCTCTTCTGTCCGCTACTGAGCTCACTCTCTCACGGAAATCTGAAGAGGTTCGTTACGCACGACCTTCTTCCCCCGAGACCATGTTGTCGTCCCTCCTGTCCAGGAGGAAGTGGTTCATCAGTCGTCCGATTTTGCCCTTTCCAGTACCTCAAAGACCAACAGTCGCCAGGGAGACCGGTCTGCAGTTGAACGCCACCTCCCTCTCTCCTCTCTTATAGGTGGGTACGACAGTTGCCGTTTTCCACATCCTTGGCACCCTGCCTCTCTCCGGCGATGTTTACTAAAGACCTCCTCTCCATTCCACGCCGTTGGTGATGGGACCACAGTGTCTACCCTCTGAAAATTTACTCCCGTACAATTGACAGAAAAGTTTTAGATTTTTTCTGAACTCGTCTACAATATCTTTTTCAAAATTTCTTTGTTCCTCCTTTCTTTTTCTTTCTATATGCCTATACATATATTCGTCTCTGCACATCTCGAAGCTCTTTTGCTGTCTGAAATCATGCAGCGAGCCATTCCTTCCATCTTTCATAACCTTCCCAGTATATTTAAGTCTCGAGGCAACCCTGTTCTTACTACTTCACTGTAAAATTTATTAGAACCTTTCACCGCAATGCCCACGTTCCCGGCTGCTGAACTCCGTTTCCCAATCAACGAACGTTCCGTCCGCTTGCCTCAGCTTGTTTCTCCTGTATTTTTGACATCCCATTGGATTCCACCTTCCCAAAGTTTCTCTGCCTGCCTGAGTACCTCCAGGCTAGATTAGTCTAAGGCGCGCGCAACCACTACAGACAGTCCCTTCATGTTTTGATAATAATGATCAATTGTTGTTGACTTTATCACAGGAATTGCTTCTGGCAATCACACAGCCTCCAGCAGTCTTTTAAATGATCATCTCTCCTTTCCCTCTCCCCCCCCCTGTCATCTCCATCTGGTGTATAATATTCATCCAGTCCAAAAATAGATAAAGCATCACGTCTGTTTTACGACTCTCTCTGTAACTTTGCTGCTATCCACTCTATGGCTAAGTCCTTCATCAACCTCTGTGTCTCTGGTGTTTTCTAAACTCCTCCTTTTTCCTGACCAGAACTGATCCTGCATGTATGCTCGCTCTCCACTTCTCCATAAACATTCTAACATCCCTGACCATAAACTACCCTGATTGTCCCGTCTCTTAACAGCGCCCAGCATTCTGTCCTCACCTCCAATCCCGGCCACCTCTGTTAACAACGTCGTCTCCCAACGTACCAGTCATCATGATGCCCCGGGGAACTGCCCCCTCATTCCTCCTCCTCCTCTCCCAGTCGGATATCTTCATCAGTGTCTGTATCCTGTGTTATGGTCGTTCACTTTCATTCAAACTTCTCCTTGAGACGTCTACATCGGCCCCGTCTGGCCTTGCCTCTCCAGGAATCATTCTGCCGTCTACCCACTGGCTGTGCACCTTTCTGAAATCCGCCATCAGCTGAGGTACATCTGTGTTCCTGATCCTTCACGCTAATCTTCAGATATCCTTAGGGTCCTCTCTCATCTCAAGACAACCTTCACGATCCTGAAAAGTGATTCCTCTGTCTCCTTATTCCCTCCTTTACCTATGCCAGCTTTTGATTCTTATTTACTACGTATATTTTACACGAATGAGTTCATGTGAACGAGCACTTTCATAGAACACATAATACCCCTCCAACAGCCAGGATTCGAACCCATGTCTCCATACTTTTCTTCGTTGGTGATTCATTCTTAATTTCTCCTTCGAGGATGCTCCTTGTGTGTGTGTGTGTGTGTGTTCTCCGTGATACCCTGATACAGTAGTACAGATGGCTATAAAGTACCTGATCAATTACAAAACTACCACCCTCCTATGTCGATGTACTGTACCCACTGTAAGCTCTATGCTTGCTTCCACTTACCACGTGCAAATGTGCCTTTCATCCACAATAATACAGAAATGTTTCGTCAATATATAATAAGACAAATACAGTAGTCTTTCAAACCTCAAAATAAATCTGAACACAGAGAGAGCATGAAGGCGAACTCTTCAATCATTACTTAATTAGTTCTTATAAACGCAAAACCCATTTCATTCTGAGTCACAAGCACAGAAAGGCAGACAAAACCAATTCCGTTATGAATAAAACTAAAACAGAGACAAAAACCCAATTTGCACGGAATAAACTGTAAACAGAGGAGAGAAAAAACCTATTTTATTTAAAACCATCTTTAAATAATGACCGATAAACCGCACTGGGTTTTGATAAAACCATTTCAGAAGAGGGAGACAAAAAACCTGATTTTTGCTTTGAATAAACCAGCCAGCAGAGGGACCGACCGCCTCCATCCCGCTTTGACAAACCAGCCAACAGAGGGAGATTAAACCTATTTTGTTCAGAAGGACCAGGAGAGAGAGAGAGAGAGAGAGAGAGAGAGAGAGAGAGAGAGAGAGAGAGAGAGAGAGGGGGGGGGAGTTCATGACCTCCCATCTGCCTCAGTACATTACATGAGTGTTATGAAAAAATGTGTCGTTTTCAGCACCTCTTCGTCTTTCCCCCCGTCGTTCAGCGCGTAGGAACGACGATACGCCGTGGGACCCGATCCTCCTTGAACACGACGACGGTACGACGATCCAATCTAAGGCGTACCGTATCATGAGGGTACAGCAGCATTGCCTCTCATCTCAGTCTATGAGACGACGCAGGTGCGCAGTTACCGTATGGGGTCGCGCGAAACATCAGGATAACGGTACTCCGAGAATGGGTTGTACCTTAGACCTGGGTACCATCAGGCAACGGTACATCCGACTGGCCTCAACGTAAGGTACTGGGTGAAGTCTCCTGAGGTTACTGTGAGGTACAGATCAAGACTACTACCCTGATTGTGCTGAAAGACGAATTTATATTACCAAATGGACGAAGACTCTCAGGTGGAGTGACTGACTGTTCCTACATTTGGATGTGGATGGCGAGGAATGAGTGGAGTGGGACACGCTGAATGTGGACATGTACATAACGAGGAGCAGAGAGACATCAAAGATGGAATTCTGAGATGACACAGATGACACGTGGGAGTACGTGGGAAGGACAGATAACACAAGACCTGATGGTCTGTGACGAGGTTAGCTGCTGGAGGAGAGTAATGGCGTCCTAAATCCTTCACCTAGAAAGATGGATATACGACAGAACGACGGTGGAGCAAGTGTATGTTGAATTAGGTCGAGAAAAGAGAGTGAGGGAGACTCAAGGGCGTGGCGGAGGAAGATAGAGAGAGTGGCGGAGGTGAGATGCTCGCCAGGACGCCTGTACATTGGAGTACATGGTCAACTTGCACACACAGAAACGTCTGAAGGGGACTGAAGGAAACTCTACACAATGATCTCCCAAGGACACAAGCTGACGGTGCAATGGGTCACCCAAACAGCGACCAATATGGACTTCAACAGTCACCAGTAATAACATTAGGGGGTTGATTACATAGCAATGGGGGGTACCTCAGGCGTTGAGGATACACTGAGAGGGGCAGCCCCAAAAGCCGGGTAACTGTAGGATTGTGATGCAGAACCCAGGTACATGAGGAGTGGAGATGCCTGCATTACGGTGCTATATGGGTGGAAGCATTTCAAGTTAGGGTATGTCGAGGTTGGGATACATACGTAGTAGAGGTACCTCAGGGTTGGGATGCCTCAAAATCCCCGACTAAAATCCCAGAGAAGTGTGGTTCCGTCAGCGTACAACGGCTACCTTCCCAAAGTCGGGACACGGTGGCAAATTACAGGGGCCAAACACTTCAGGTTGAGGATACAGAGAGCGTTGCCTCCTGAAGGAGAATGCGCGGACGCGATCCTCAACGAGAAGGATGCCTTAGGATGGGCGTATCGGAAGGTACGGACCCACACGAACGCAGGGGGTATAAAGTCGTCTGGTAGGATATCTTAGGGGCATCTCGCGGGAGACATTCCCTACGGGTGCCCGCCGGAGCTGAGGGCCGGGAATGAGAGGAAAGCGGCGGTGGTGGGGTACCTCAGGCCAACTCCTGGGGACCGTGAAAAATTAGCCGCTGAAGAGGAAGGATCGCTTACCCGGGTGTGGTCATGGATATTGATAGGTAAAAACGTTCATAAAGGCTGAAAAGAAGGATCCATTGAGGACGAGGAGGGATTTCCGGTGGTTATTGGCCAAGAAGATGAAGAGATATGAGCTGATGTCCGGTGCCGAGGGGGGAACTGTGGGAGAGAGAGACGGTCAGGGGCTTGGGCTGGGTGCATGGGGGCCCTTCGGGCGGCACACTCCTAATGGCGGGTCACACGAAAACTGTGGAGACAGAGAGACCAGTGTACGGTAACAGGACGGAAAAGACTGTCAGTTTATAGACGTGAGAGGTTACGGATGCAGTCGGGGGAGCAAAGAGACGTGAGATACACGTAATGAAACGACGAACGGACGGAGAGGGGGGCCCGAAAACAGGACAGGTAACAGAATGGGCTGTAACGGAAGGGAGAGGGAAGGGGAAGGGGGGCAGTAGAAAAAAAAAAAAGAAGACAGCAACTCTGGAGTGTGACAGAGAGTTTGTGACGCGCGGGAGCAACAGGAGGAGCGGCTGTAACGGGTAGGCCGAGACAGAGTAGGCTGTGACGGGGAACTGTAGCCTCCGTCCATCATATGAGACGGTCATCATGAGAGGTGGCTGTAACGTGGAGCTATCGAAAGAGAGTCAAGGACAAACAGAAAAACGAGTCTGCAAGAGTCACAAGGACTGTAACAGAAACCAAGTCAACAGGAGGGAGTGAAGGAACCTCAACAGAGAGAATCAACAGAAGGGACTATAATGGAGGGGGGAGCGGGGGGGGTGAAAAGGCTGTGTGGGACAGGATCATCAGAGGGATCGGTGACAGGGTGGGGGGGTGGAGGGGGGGAAGGGGGGGAGCAGTAGTGAAAGAGCAATAACACAGGGACATAGCAGCAGAGACTGTGACTGGTGGACTGTGAAAGAGGGAAGGACTGTGGGAGACAGCAGAATGGACTGTGACAGAACTGGACTGCGACTGAATGGAGCGCAAATGGAAGAGCGAAAGGTCTGTGAGAGGCAGCGACAACAGACTGGTCTGTAACAGGCACACGGGGCTCCATGACAGACGAGGACTTCGACGAGGACCTGGCGTGGACTTCGACGCGTTTGGAGGGGGGGGGGGGTTGCGACAGAGGGCTATGTCAGACGAGGCTCTGACGAGGGGTTGGGGGGGAGGAGGTGGGAGGGGGCGGGGACTTTGACGAATAGAGGCAGCGACAGATGGGGGGAGGGGGAGGGGGGGGGACTCCGACAGAAGGGGGCTGCGACAAACGAGGAGCCGACGGAGGCTCCGACAAGTTGGGTCTGCGACAGGTTGCGACGGATCAGATGATTCAGAAGGGGGCTTTGGATAACGGGGCCACGGCCTGTACTACTGGGCTGCTCCTGACGAAGGAGTACCCCAAGGGAGAAGTCTACTGGGTGTTGGTGGGAGAAGCTCTCGTAGGGAGGAACTTACCTCAGGACGAAGCTTTCGGGAGGAAAGGGGGGAAATGGGACGCTGCAGGGGTGAGGTAAGACTTCACACAAGAGAGAGCCATATGTAGGAGAGGAGAGGAGTACTGCTACCACGGGGGTGCTCCTGCTACTGCTGCTGCTGCCCCAGGGTGTGGCCAGACTGCCCAAGGGGATAACTGAGGGGAATGGGGAGTAGCAGCAGCAGGAGGAGGAGGAGGAGGCAGGCTGGGCCGCGGGAGAGGGGGCGTCTATCAGCCACAATCACACACACACACACACACACACCCCTCCGGGCGGTGCTCTATTTGGCCTGACCCCCTTCATCACCACAAAAATAAATTTTCCGGACGATCCGCTCGAAGCCAACTTTCAAGTTACATTTCCCGTGGCTCCGGCTACAGATGTGCGCTAATTGAAGCGTTCAAATCGGGTACAATCGAGCGTACATATCGTCGGCAGCGGTGGGTCGAGTGGCCCACAGGGAGGGGGGAAGGGAGGAGGGGGTGGTGTGGTGATGACGACACCCCTCTTCTTACCCTCTCCCAGCTGGGGAGAGGGGAGCACACACAGCCTGCCCTCCACTATCAAAGGGAGAGAGAGAGAGAGAGAGAGAGAGAGAGAGAGAGAGAGAGAGAGAGAGAGAGAGAGAGAGAGAGAGAG
>JAYMFT010268274.1:0-10664 GCA_038088735.1 Panulirus argus
TATCCTTACCTTTTTTTCTGACGTTTGTGTTATCAGCTATTCCCCATCAGTGAGAACTTTAATACGTCGTTTTTTGTGACCATGACCACCTTTCTACATCTATAATTTATTAATACTTGTATAATGGTGGAAAATTGGTTGAGACTTTCGGGCCAGTTGATGGTGAGTTAGTTTTACTTGCTGATTTATGTCATTGTCTAAAGCTGTGGTGTTGCATGTTGGGTTTGCTGGCGTTATAGAAGCGTTGAGGGAAACAGTTCATACGATTATATAATCTGGTGGGTTGATCAGGGCTGGGCAGGTGATAGTGGAACAGGTCTAATCTGTATCTCAGGTTACGCCCACATGCCAGTGTAAGACTTTCAGTTCCATTTTTTCGTTTACCACTCATTGTGCAATGACATATCACAGGCAGTATATATTCATACCTTCTACACTGTTTATGTAGTAATGGAAGCGAACATGAAAAGGCTTTGTTATCGAGCTGAGGCTGAAGGAAGGGATAGATAAGGATGAGAGGCAGTGGTAGGATAAGGTACGGGAGGCCGCCTAGTTGAACGGACGTACGTGCTGCGGTATCGTACGTTTGGAAGCAACGTTTTTACACCGTTACCAAATCTTATGCCCGACTTGTTGGGTCTTTGCGAAATTATTCCACCAACTTTAATACGTTGATATGGGTGGACGGTTTAAAGGATAAGTTTAACATCGATGATTGTAAGTATGGATAAGTGACTGTATGTGCGTATGAATGTCAGCGAGGATGAATGTTCGTAGGTATTTCAGCATGTGTATGGATGTTTATATGAAGTTCCGCTAGGGATGGACGCTTTTGTAGACGTGTTATAACTGACGAATACCCATCGTTGCCATAGGGTTTAGATTAAAAAAAAAAGAGTAAGAAAAAAATGAGAGAAAAATGAAAAGTTTAATAGTTCTGGAGGAAAATGTAGCAAGAGTGTGACAATGAAAGATAAAAAAGATTATAGAGATGTGCATGTCTTTATCAGAGATGCACATCTCTGTAGACTTATTTACCTCTTACTTTCTCAGACTTTTTTTTCTACGTGGATGATTTTAGTATGGATAAGTTTGTATGCACATAACAGTACTGATGAATGTTAGGTGGATGAATGGGAATAAGTTTTATCGTGAATGAGCATGAAGAAATGTTGGTATGGATGTTGATATGTTAACATAGGTGAAAGTTGGATCATAACATTTTGTTTTTTGGGTGCTCATTTGGATGGTTGTTTATAGAGAGATTAACATGCCCAGATGTTGATATGGATGGCTATTATCAGAGATGATTACAGGTATGAATGGATGATAGTACGGATGAGTGTTTACGTAAGTGTAGATATGGGTGAGTGGCGGTTTAGTTATGTCAGTACAGACGAGTTTTGCTATAGATTAATTTTATCTTTCTGGGTGGACATAGATTTGAATGTGTTACAGTAATGGCTATGGCATGGGTAAAAACGTGTCTCCGTCGTGGCCATCTCAAACGGAAGGAAAAAAAAATGAAGAGTACGAGAAAAAGAAAACTTAGAAAACTGATTTGATATTAAGTTTCTGTTTCCCTGACTCTTTAAGGTGAAATGGAAACAAGACAGGGAAAGACGAAGGAAGGAAATGAATTTGACAGCTTTGCTGTTTGAGGAAAGGCGGTATCATTACGGTGAACACTAGTGTAGCTGGTCTCCACACAGAAACTAAGAGAAGCAGTAGCCAGTCACTTGCCGCGGCACTAGGCTTTAGTCTGTAGGAGACACAAAAATCACAAGGGGACAGAGGCCGAAATTATATTTGTAAAACAGAGAAAGTGCAGCAACACCATGGCGGGTGGAAATATATGGTTCAGAAGGGAAAAGTGAGAGAAGGAAAGTTACTAAGTCGTGAGACTTTTGGTTCCTCTTTGGCTGGGAATCATGTGCTTATGGAAAAATGAATGCTGCTCCCGTACAAGATCCTCAGGTTTTGGAAGGCAGTTTTTGCGATATTCAATATTCAGCAACTTCAAATTCTCCCAGCAGTGTAATGAAGCTGCCGAGAAACCAAATAGGATGTTAGAATTTATCAACAGAAACATTACATACAAAAGCAAGGATGTGATATTTTAACTATACCAAAGTCTAGTTAGATAGACCTCATCTCAAATATGCAGTGCGGACCTATGAGTATTACTAAAGATAAATATAGCTTTGAATGAGTATTGCTATGGATTTGATTATTTATGGTATATGCAAGTATTCAGAACCTCTGTCATTATTAGCTGGGGGCTATATATGAGCCAGTCCTCTGTGTGATGGGACGTTTTTGTGATGACAGTCCTCACACTAGATCAGCTTAGATCAAAACCTATAGTTATGATTTTAGTAATGTATAGACATTTTTCTACGGTGAGAATGTTGAGCACAAGCTACTGTCGCCTCGTACAGTGTCTTAGACGAGCAGGAGCTTTTTTGTGGTAGCCCGATAAGCAGGAGCTGTGCAGGTATATAGAAGATTCAACCTGTGGTGTTTCATTCCCCTGGCAGGTCGCTGCACGGGTACGGTGCTGCTGTTGTTGACAACGACGATACCAGCGGAGTGTGGATGGTGGAGAAGATCACCGAGGAGTTCCACTACATGTGCAAGAAAGAGCAAGGTAAAGGTCTGACTTATAAGTTAGAATTTCACTGAAACAACAGTAACTAGAAATCCGTAATGTCTGATTTACAGCTACCAGGGAATGTGTCAAGGTCGACGTTCTCTTATAATTCCTTGGAAAAAAGTGGTGTCTGTGGGATGGGGACAGATTATCGTCCTTCCGTCGGTCGGCCGACAACGGATTGTTGCCATTGGCCTGGTTAAGACTCGTACGGAGTGTATGTGCTTCTTAGGTCACACTTCACCCAGCAACTCTACATGCCAGAGTTACTGTGAGAACTTTTCTCTCCTTTAGGATTTTTTTTTTTTTGCAATATTATGTGAATGAAGTTAGAGCACTTGATAGTCATTAAATCCAATAAACATTTTTCCATCCGCAGACGGACTGTGCAAATGTTTACATATTTTTCTGCTGCTACGGTCCGTGTAGTCTCAAGACCGGGTGATAGTTCTCTCCCAAGACGTTCATCCTTGTTATGGGGCATTTGTGTACGCAAGGTGTCAAAACCAACGATAACAGTGGGCGGGAAGGGAACTCGGAAGCTATTTCTGGGGCTGTTGAACAGACTCAGAGAGAGAGGACATGTGCGGTGGAACAGATCTGGAGACATTCAAACTAAAGATACGCAGGAAATAAATCAAAACCATAGTAAAAATAACATGCAATGTTAGAGATGGATCAATCAAGAAAATTGATGGCACTGTTAATAATAGTTTTTGGAAAGTACAGAATGCATGATCTGTATTTGTTAGCTAAAAGGGGGATTTTAGAGAAAGGTAGAGGTATGGAGGTCGATAAATCAACATCAAAGGATCTGGCTGAAAAGTGGATGGCACAAAAATTAGAAAGATTAGTAATAAAAGAGGTAGATAGACGTAAATCATTGATTGTTTTTGGACTGGAAGATCATACACCTGACAAAAGCGGAAAGGAATAAGAAAATTTTTAATTTTTTTTTTTCAAAAATTACCGTTGTGTATGAAAATGCCAGACGCAGTTTCGGTGGTAAATGAAAGGAAAACAATTGTTGGTTGAGGACCTTAAAGAACGACCAATAATATTGCTGCTTTCCATTTGGAGTCGTCCAGTTAGTATGTAGTTAGTCAGGCTAACATGCTTTAAAACAAGGTGTATTTCGGTTTGGTGTACATCATGCACAATAGACCTGAGGAAGGGAAGGAGAAAACCAGAAAACGCAGCCAGAAGGATTAAAAACGGGAGGCACCAAATGAGGCAAGAGAACGGAGTAGCCCCTCCTCAGAAAATGAACATTGTGGCAGCAGATGAAGTTTAGAGGAACGTCCACAAAACCATCAACACCTAACCGGCCAAAGTTGTTCGTGTTGGGGGAGGATGATATACTTTACAACAGTGTCGAGTGGACATTCCCAGCATCTGCCACTAACTACAGTGTCGTCCATCCCAGCCAAGCCTTCAGGCATAAAAGGCTGTAAACCGCTTTATGACTTCACTGTGAGGGGCACCAAAATTACTGAAGACGCATTCACCTTGTTGCATCTCTGTCAGCGTCTTTTATATAGGTCTCATGTGGCACTTCAATACAATAATGCAAATAACTTGACACTCATCTGCACGTAACTTGACAGATTCATGTACTGGTCTTGATCCTGTGGTGTATTCATTGCTACTTGTGACCTTGTATGGCGAAAACTTGTGTTTAACTCCAGGAGAAACATAGAATTTAGTGAAAAATACTGTCCTAGGTTGACATTATATTTGTTCGAATAATATAGGATACAGTTTTCAGTGTGTCAAAGATACCAGCTAGTACATCTGTTCTTTAGAGTCCGTTCTTTTTTAATCCATATGATTTAAGATGGTCTGGAAATGCCCACTAAATCCCCCTTTATTAAATCCCTATCCGCCCCAAAGGAATTACACCATCGCTCAAATAATTTTCTCTATTCTTAGCATTTTCTTCGTGCATGACATTGTTTTACTTCTCAAAACTTACAAAATTTCAAGCACTAGTGTATAACTTTTAAAATCTCTCCTACCACATAATGTTGTGTATCAACTGACAGTGACTGAATTAACAAAAAATCTCTAGTTTTACAATGAATTGCATTTTGTATCAAAACTGGCCTGTAGTTCACTTTCTATTTCCCTAAAGTAAAGTACCAACCCCTTGGTCGGCTCATATAGGACGCCTTCTATGGGGCTCATGCAGCTCTTAAGTCTGCGCTGCCGTCAGTAACAGGGAATGAAGGACTCCTTTAGATTTATGAGAGGCAGTAATCGAAGTGTTAGGGAGGCAGACACAGGGAGGTACAGGTTACAGACGACCCACATCACCAAGACGCTACGCTTTCTTCCCTACAGGAGGTTGTCTCCCCGGATGGGAGGTGTACGAGGACTCTTGCTACTACTTCAACACGGAGCTGGATGACATGGTGGTGTGGGACGACGCCAACGCCACCTGCCAAACTGTCGGGGCATCGCTGGTCGTCCTGAACACCAAAGGGGAAGACAAGTTCTTCCGGAACCACATGCCGGAGACGGACCAACTGTGGATTGGTCTCTACAGTGAGTAACTCGTGTGGTTGTTTAGATTTTTACCTACAGTATCAGGACATGAATATCATTATCCCGTAGTCAATCAGTGAATAAAAACTTAAATTAGTTTCAGGCTCGAGATCAGTTGCAAGTTATTTCCAATCAGGTGAGTCAGGAGAGCTAGTGTCAGGCTCTTATGATGGCACTCACACCTTAAACATGACATGATAAACATCCTCCTGACTATGTGAGGGCAAACCTGGGTTGGGATAACTTGCGGCACTTGGTCTCACGGCACTTATATTTTTCTTTTTTTTTCAGGATTAAGCAAGAATGGAAATTCCTCAACAGTTGCACTCAAAAGTTGAATTCAGTCTTAGTCATCCAGTAGATCTTTGTAAAGGCTAATACATATATTTTGTCTACACACACACACATCGAAAATTTCTTTGCCTGTAGTTGGTGTCTTAATCAGTTGGTTAAGTATAATATCTTCGACCTTGATTATCGCATTTCCCACTTCATCACCGGTTAACGTACACCAATTTACACCTGGATTGTTAAGGTTACCTACATTGATGACTGTCTTGTTGTTTGTAATAGGTCTTTATTTAGTTGTATTACATTATTTTTTTTTTTCATACTTTTATTAAGAGGTCTGTTTATGACGCCAAAATGCAGGTTATTTTCGTTATTATTTGCATTTTTTAATGTAAAGAGAATCATTATTACCAGCGTCTAGATTGCTACCTTTAACTGCCTCTTGCCTTTGTCAACATGAATTAAGACACCGCCTCCTGCCTTGTACAAACGATCTCCTATAAACAGTTTGTATCCAGGTGATGATTCAGGGAGGAGACACTTTTGTTCTAGGTTTAACCAGGTTTCTGAGACTGCATTAATATTCCGTCTCTCCGCATTGGCATATAATATCAGCCCATTCCCTTACGAAATACTAATCCTACCGTTTGCGTACGTTTAGCTAATTTTACTTTACGATTTATGAGGGCCTTAGGAATCAGCTGTTTAGGCCCAGTTTACATGTTTATTATTAGTGTTGTGTGCATTTGCATCATTGGGTACGGGAAGCTCCTTTTACCCACACTAGTTTCTCGATCGCACTGATCTTATCTGCCCTGTTTCCTGTCGGCCGGGACCCCTACATCTGTCTACCTGTGAAGTGACCTCAGACTACCCTACGCTGCCTTTTCCCCTACCTGCTTCGTTTCCCAACCGGCGCACACTGGCCCAATCCTGCCGTAATAATCCCTGTGCCTCGTTACCTGCCTCTACCTGGGAGATGGCCTCTAAATACCCGGGAAGTGAGCCGTAGCAGTCGTACTTTGCTGTTTTCTACCTTCCTCGTTCACTGCGTGCTCCTCGTTTCTTTTCCCCTCTAGTTGACCTATCTTACCTTACATCAGGTTGATCTGATCTGGGAGCTTCTGAGGAAAACGTCCACTTGCCATAGAGAGAGAGAGAGAGAGAGAGAGGAATGGTAACAGGATTGTGTGAGGGAGCTTGGGAATAAGACTCAGAGAGTTAAATAGGACTGAATTAGGTTAGGGGACAAGATTACTACAGGAGGGACCCATGGGAAAGAGGGTATAGATTTTTTTCTTACCTTTGCACGAAAATGTTTTGAGGATGAAGGAACAGCATGAGGATAAACATTGCACTGCTGTGATAGAAGAAACATCGAGGAAAAATCTTGGAATCTGTGAGAAGTGTTATCAGAGAAAACAATTACATAATCAATCTCTACTCTAGTATTACATTGTTAACAATAGTATGATTAATCCCATAGTTAATCCCATACTTTAGTATTACATGATTAACAATATTATGATTAATCTCTACTTTAGTGTCACATTATTAACAATAATATGATTAATCTCTACTCTAGTATTTACATTATATCGTTTCGTGTGAACATTAATAACGCTGGAGACGACATCTTGGACTGTACACAATCTCTCATTTGATCGGAGAAATCCTATCACTACTCAGGTCAACTTGGGGTTCTTAGGACCTTATATTTTTTTTTCCTCCGTTCACCTGGGCATTTGGTTTATGGCATCTCACTCATGTCTTTTTTGCTTAGTTGAACCCGTGGTACATGAAGAACCTCATGTTCTCCCCTCTTAGGTGAAGAAGTTCTCCTCCCAACTTGGGTGAGCATGCATAGGGTTCTTGAGGCATGTCTCCTGTATTAATGTCTTGAATACTGTCCCTGGAGCAGCCAGTGTTGCAGCAGCGTCTCTCCTCGTCACAGGTACCCCTTCAGTGGATTTCTTCTGGATGGACGGCTCAACCATGGACAGCAAGAACTTCACCTTCATGTCGGATGAAAATCGTGACCAGGCTCTCAGCAAACCTGATCGTCAGTGTGCCTTCCTAGAAATTATAGGTAAGAGAGAGAGAGAGAGAGGGAGAGGGAGGGAGGAAGGGAGAGAGTGTGTGTGTCTGTGTAAAGACAGACTAAAGGAGTCAGACGACACGATGAGATTGATGCTCGGAACAAGACACGAGGCAAAGAGTGAATGTAGCGAGTTATAAGATATGCTGTAAGAGAATGATTCTAGTTGGATCTTTTGAAGAACCTGAACACACACACACTTACGTAAAACAAGGAAAAAAAAAACATAAAGCTGATAATTTCCAAAAGCTCCTTTATAATTTTCAAGTAAAACAAGTATGATCTCCTTTATGTAGCTGCAGTACTTGGTTGACCTGTTATGAAAACAGCTGTTGTGTAAGACTTACGTTCGAGAGAAAGAGAGTAGTGAGTCGTGTTTTTTTTTCCTTCTTTTTGTGGACAGAGTCGCCGGACACGACGCCCATGTCCTCCTGGGTGCCCACCGACTGCTACCTGCCTCGCCACTACGCCTGCGAAGTTCCTGCTGGCCAACCAGTCAACCTCATACCTCCCTCCAGTGAGTCCATCCCCAGCCATCAACCCTCAACTTTGTGATCGTTATATGGTAGTGTTTGTTCCCTCATAGACTGATGTCGTAGCGTTGGTCATACCCTTCCGAAAAATCATGTATCGTCCGTGGCTTTCCTGATTTACATTCAGCTTCTGCATCTGTGGAGTCTTAAATTCTCTCTTCTTGTCGACTGCACGTTGTGGGAACATGGACCTGTACAGTTGACTGTTCCTTTTGCTGTCATCCAGTTGTTGCACTAATGTCTTTATTTCTTTGGTTCGACTGTTGTATTACTGAATTTTTTATGTCTATAGTCTGGTTCAATGATCCATCTTTTTTTCTTTGTCCGATGACCGTTGTTTTAACGTGATTTTTCCTCCTGGCCGATTGTTGTTGTGGTAAATCTTCTCTTGTCGGCCGACTGTTGTAATTAACGTATCTTCTCGAGTCGGCTGAATATATTTAGGACTGTTCTTGTAGCCACGGTCTTGGCTGAGAGTCTAGGTTGTTGTCTTAGTGGCCTTCGCTCTAGTTTGTCGTCTGCTGAAAACATTTGGATGTATCTGACTTTAAGGGCCTACTTACGCTCTTGGTTGTTGACCACCCTTACCCTGCCCTTTAGATAGCTGACAACCGCTATCTTGCTCTCCATCTGGTTCGTCACCTTCATCCTGCCCTCTAGTTGATTTACTATCCTCAACCTCTCCTCTAGTTGGTTGACCTCTATCCCCTTTTATTGGTTGACCTCCTTTCTCTCTTTTACTGGTTGACAATCTCTCTTCCCTAGAACAGAGCCATTTCTATTATGGAAGTCTAATAAATTCTTTAAGCCCATGTTGCCTCTCCTTTGCAGGTAATCATCATATGTTATCTGATTACCATCTTAGCCGTTTTACAGAGCACACTCGTTACAGATACTGGTGGTCTGCAGTTCAGCATAATTCCCCCGTTCTTTATCTTAGAATTAAGATTTGTTCTCTTCTGCTACTTATTGGCTTTACATCCTCCTACAAAGATTTTTTTTTTCCTTATCCTTTTCAGCGGCTGTCTAGTGTTTTCACACACTGTTAGAGGCCATATAGAGGAACTTCATTCGTGCCATGTGCCTTATGTAAATCAAGTGCGTGTGTATTTGTGTGGGATTGCTATTTGTATGTTCTGAGGAGAAAGGTTTACCTGCTTGTCGTCCCGTTTGTCAGTCTTGTTCGTATGTCAAATTTTCACCTCATGTATACACCAGCTTATGCCAGGTACCCGCTCATCGACCAGCCCTAAAAGTGGGAATGAATAGCTTGAGTTGACCCTGAGTCGGCCGCCCTGCCCAGGATTCGAATCCGGGCTCTTTAGATTTTGGTGAGTCACAAAGCTAATCACTACACTTCCGAAGCTGGTGTATATCAAGTACCCAGTCATCAACCAGCCCCAAGGGAGTAGGATGAATAGTACAGTAAATACATCATATCAGGTCATGAGACATGATACCTTCACACCCATGATATAACATTTTCCCCAGAAGTCAATATTGTGTAATGCCATCTCCTGTGTTGTGTTTGTCCAGGCGAGCGGTACTGCCCTGAGGGCTGGTACACCCATGGCTTCTTCTGCTACACCTTCGTATCCGTGGAGACGACGTGGTCGCACGCCCGTAAGCTGTGTCAGGAGCAGGAGGCCGACCTCATCTCCATCACCACCTGGGCTGAGCAGGACTTCGTACACAGTATGACCCTTTGCGCCTATTTCATTTCATGGAGGAGAATTGACTTCGATGTTCATGTTCGTAGAGACCGTATAGAATGGGGTGGATGTGTTTGTGGTTTCAGTCAGTAGGTAGGTTGGACAGACTCAGGACCTGCCTAGCATGAGCCAGTAAGGCCCTCTTGCAGTGTCCTCACTTCCTATGTTCTTATTTTCTTAAGAGCATGGTTAGCAGGAAAGATAAGGGGTAGAACGTTGTTAGCGGGAAAATCTAAAAGAAGAACATGCTTAGTTGTGGTAGATTTAGCGGTGGAAGTTGGTTAGCAGAAGAGTTATAGAGTAGAGCATTTGTAGTGGTAGAGCTGATTTTTTTTTCTTTTGCGTAAGACAGTATCACTGATTTTGTAAATGAAATGTTTTCTGTTATCGTTACATTTTGTTTTGTGTAAATGAAGCGAAAAGTGTTGAAAGTCGCTGATCATTTCTGTTTAGCCTTAGTATACGGTGTAGCAGTGAGTGAACAGTGCTGTCCACATTAAGTGAAACACACCAGTAAAGTTTTTCATACATTTTTTTGTTTTTACCGTCAGGCCCTACACGTGTGCCTTGCCAAGTACTGCACAACACTAGCAGTGGCTAGTCTGCGGCGTACTAGTAAACCCTAGAGGTTTGCTACTACGCCACAGACTAGTCAGTTGGTCTGTGTCGCTAGGCCCAGTGGTTGCTAGACTTCCACCCAACCCCCTCCACTAAATATGACTGATTTTGATTCACGTTTCCTACACCTTCCTTCCTCCTCCAGCGTATTAAAGTGAATGAGAATTTTAGAAACACTCGTGTATAAAGACAGATTAGATAGTGTATACATA
>JAYMFT010268285.1:0-10664 GCA_038088735.1 Panulirus argus
TATATATATATATATATATATATATATATATATATATATATATATATATATATATATATATATATATATGGCGTTGATGTTAATGAGATGACTTTGATTAGGGCATCCAGTTGCCAGTACCGTCTCAACTAACAAAAAATGATTCAAAGTCGCCGTCACAACTGTTGCTCATGTTCACCGTCCCGCGGTCGCTCTCACCGAGACTCATCCTAATGTTCATTTGAAATTTCTTTTTAATCACCGGGGAATTATTTGCGAAATTTAAAAGAAAAAATTCATTGGAGTCAGAAGATAAAGATTTTAAATTGGATGACCATATACAAAAACACTGGAGAAACTGTAGGATTGCCATACATTTAACCATGGTATTTTGCTCAGGGGCACCTTGTACAAACTGTAGGTCACTCGTTACTGGGGTATATTCCATCTAATGACGTCGTGACCTTGAATGGTTCGTGGGACGCCGAATTAACTCTCCCCAAGTGTCGCACAAAAATTGATATTTACTCCTTCGATGACATGTGGAGCCTTGGGCTTTTCTTTTCGTTATCTTGCGGTGCATTGTGGGTACAACCTTGGGGCACGGTGGCTTTAATTTTGACATGACCTTTAAAAGTCAGGTTGGAGAACCAAAGCCATCATCTCTGAGGGTCGTACTGTTGTGCAAGGGTCACAGTAGGCGCTGTCACGCTGAAGAGGTTGAGTCGTGCAGCTCATTACTGTTCCATGGTCCATCGTGAGCATGACGCCCATGTCATCACGTCAAGCGATATTTCGTCCACGTGGTGTAGCTGACTGTAGAAACTGAGAGCAAACGTACATACATTACTGTTACATCATCCGGCAGTGCACTTGTAATGGATCATTGATATATAAGCTAAAGATTTTGTATTGGGCAGACACTTAGAAATCCCTAAGAGATATTGGTGATTTTCTGGCGATGCCTGCACTGAAGTCATGTTTATTCTGCCGATGTTGTTTTGCCCGTTATATTTCCTTATATTACCGACCGGGACGATATGTGTATTGAAAACTTATCATATTCTTAGATTTATTCTTATTGATGATGGACAGTTCGACATCCGACCTGAAGTGACTGTGTTTCCATGGAGTCGAACTAGTTCGCCGCGTCCGTCACTGAAGCTGTCACTGAGACGTTGATTACACCCAAGTCACCATCACTAGTGCAGATATTTTCTCATACATTTTAGGTAAAATAATTTTTTTTTTTTTTAGTTTTTATCGTAGTTAAGGGCTTTCTCAATGTTCACAGTTCTTATGGAATTAGTCTAATAAATTGACTTTATGCCAATACGATTAGACCGGCCTGATGCAATAAGCTCTGAGTAAAAATATGGGCTGGTCTTTACCGGGATGTCTCGCTCGCGGGGCAGAACCAGTAAATTTCGACATTTCTATTCTCGATTGATAGGTTCTCAAGACATTGCGCATTCATGCGCTGTGAATAATGAGACCCGCCCAGATGTTTATGTAAGGAATGATCGTGAAGAAATTACGTTTGGCTTTATTTGGTGAATGAGATGCTGATGGGGGAGAGTGCGTGACCTCCATGCTGACTGATATAGTGGCCATATTGTTCCGTCTGGAGACACAGACGCGCATTTCCGATTCAGTTTTATTTCTGCTTCAGCAATTTTTATGGTTTATTCCTTAAAATATCTCCTGTAGAGGAAATCGGAATGTTTTTTGAAAGTCTGTCACCGGAAATGCAGAATAAACCAGGCGAATTGGAGGGTATTTTTGTAGCGTTATTAGAGACAAAAGAGTGATGTGTTGTGTATTCCTCCCCACGGCTGGCCGCGCTTCGGCTGGTGACTGGTGGGGAGGCGGGTCATGTATGGTCCGGTTGGCTTTGCCTGACACCCAGGTGCTCTGTGCTTTGTAATCTCCTTAACCCCCTTGAGCAATACGGTACGGGCCTTTGAACACAACTTTACGAATCTTAGATGTGATGGCGTGACCTTTGAAGTGACCCTAATGAGTAAGGTCTGAGACCGAGCCTACATGCCTAAAGGTACTACCGTTGCGTTCAAGGGTCGTGTTGCCGTGTTCAACAGTAGTATTGTCGTGTTCAACGGTCGCATTGTCGTGCCCAAGGGTCAAATCGTCGTGCTCATTGTTGCCACCAAACGCTTTTACCTAGACTGCTTTCAGCTTACCTGGCCATTCACACTGCCACCATAGACCATGACTTTTGACCTTTTGACCTGAAAACTTTACACGACCTCCTTGAGTCGGTCGTTGGACGTGTTGGTAAACTGTTGGAGGAGGTCGGAGAAGTGATACCTCATTGAAACTTCTGCTGATTTTGTTAGAAAACTTGCAAAGTACTGGAGTGGCTAAAAGTTGTTGCAGATATGAGACAGTTGCAGAACCGTAGATGGATTGCTGGAGTAATGTTGAGTTTGTGTTGGAGATTTTATTTTTCTTGAGAACCGTTAGAAATATGATGAAGAAACGCGGTGATGCAGGAGGAATGGTGGGGCTTGAGTTGGTGGTCATATGGTGTTTAACATTTCAAATTCATCGACTCAGTGTAATATACTGTTATCATACATGACTCAAACATCCATGACTGAATGACCCCGTGACTCGGACTGTTTAACCTCAGAAACACAGTTCATTTGCGATTTGTCAAGTTTGATTCGTGTTACTATTTTGAAAGTGCTGACGTAATGCGTAACGGAAGCGTGGTGTGCACAGACAAATTTCAAGTCATGCACACAGACACCACCAGACGCACTGCCCGTAGCCTGACACGGGTGATAAATTGGTAAGACTTTACATGTAAGTTAGACTAAGGCGGTAAAGCTTGAATACTGAAGACATGATGTTTCTGACATGAACAGTAATGGTATCCGAAATTACTGACCTAAACAGATGGAGATAAGGTAGTAAAGTTTCTTTTTAGATAAATTCAGTAACAAACATCAGACCTCAGTTATTTCTTATTAAGTGTTTAGTGGTACGGTTCACATCATAGTGTTTGCTATAGTGAGTCGCCTCGGTGCTGGTGTCGGTGTAGATTTGTGAGGAGCTGTGCGTGTCCCGTAGACTGTTTTAGGATGTGTTTTCGACTTTTCGCTTGGTCACTTACCTCACCGTAGTCCATATACATATATGAATTTTCATTAAGGTGTTCGGTCCTATAATGCTGTTTTTAGATGTTTGTGTATATATACTGTTATTCCTCGACGAATAACAAGAGCAGTTTCACTCCTGGATATGTAATTTTTTTTTCATGGTCTTTTTGTTAAATCATACGCCAGAATTCACCTGCTGCTAAGGTCTGATTCATTCATTAACACAGTTTCATCTCGTGAGTTAAATACGTCCCGCACCAAAATTATATGGATCATGGGCTTTTGTGTATATCGTGTCTCCATCACATGAGGTCTGCTGGTCAAGGCTGGAGTCTCCCTCACCCAGCCTCCCACTTCCATTTGCCCCAGACCGAGCTTACTCCATGACCCCAAAATTTTCATTCCTCTCCCCATCTCTCATCTCCCTTTTTATCTTCTCACACTCCTCCACATTCTCATCGCTATATATACTCCCATCACTCGACACCATAACTCCTCACTTCTCTAGTTTCTTTTAGTACGTTCCACTTCCTTCAGATCTGCTTTACTATCCTGTTTCTACCACAAATATGATTATGACCCCAGGACACTTCCATGACTGTCCTCCAACAGATAACCTCGTCATGGACCATCATGTCTCCCGTTACGTGTCCTTCTCAAGTGCTTCCATATACCCTACTTGTCCCTTACCACCACGTCCCACCTGTACCTAGCCTTACTTGGCGTTGGAGTCGCTTCGTTTTCATTACTCAGCGTAAGCGTGTTGGTCGAAGGATGTGAGCACGTGAAGCATAGCACGCAGAGGAAATCTTTGTAATATTACATGCGTGTCGATGGTGTTCGTGTAGGTCCTCTGTTATACATGCGGAAGCTGTATTTACGTATTGTTACATGACTAGTGACATGAATAATTAATGTTGCATGAGCAGAGTTTTGCCCAATTTCAGCTACAGCTGGTTGCGTCGACTGATTTGAAATTCAAAAGCTTGTAGGTCAAGTATATACAAAAAATATTAGTAGTACATATATTTTCCGATAAGCTTAGATATATTTTTCAAACCTCGGAAATTAGTTAGAATCATCTCACAGAGTTGATACATATCATTTTCCCCCCTCGTGGAGCGTGTTATGTTATATGTGGATTACGTACATACGGAATGATACATGTAGATAGCACATCTGTAATGTTACGTGTGGAACGTTGAACAAAGATGACGTACGTGTGTAATGTTCAAGTGAATTACAGACATATGAAATGTTACCAGAAGGTACAATGTCATGTTTTCAGATTAAGTCATGAGGTACACTTGCCTAGTGTAACTGATGAGAGTGTCTTATCTGTGCTGGCAGGATGATAGATCTGACTCGATGAGTATGACAACATCTCCTTGAATACGATGACAACCGTTGAGTATAATAACTAGAGTCATCATACTCTCAGGAGGGCTAGTTGTCGTGCTGAAAAGGTAGAGTTATGGTAATCAAGTATTTATACGATTTGTAAGCTATGAATTAGTGGTTTGTCACTTCACAAGCATTTTAAGTAGACTGGGATTATAACTTTTGAAACGTCTGTGTGAAGGATGGAACGCCTTTTCCGGGGACTCTCGAGAGACGAACCTTAGGTCCACCCAGCGTAGGTTGAGAAGGGTGAGTGAGGAAGACTTGTGGAGTTATGTATTTGTGGAGTTCAGAAAGTTACCTGACAGTGTCGCTGTATGGGTTTAATGCGCTCGCTTGGGGATCTTATGGAAAGGCGTTTTTATTCACTGCTCCAGCCACCGAGGCAGAGTATATTCCGACGTCAGCTATGCCACCCCCCACACACACACACATCACTGCTCCAACCGCTGTGGTAGTATATTCTGAATGAGAAAAGAATTGTAACTTGAATCGATCATCATGACAGGTAATGAAGAGGAAATGTGCAGTAATGAGGTCTCATTCCCTCATAATGAATGTAATCCTGTGGTAAAGGTGAGTGCTGAAGGGCAAGACAGTGTCCCTGCGTCACCCGTACCGATCTCAGCGAAAGTCGCTGAATAAAGTGGACCTAACGTTTATCTCGTTACTATCGTTAACCTGAGCACCGTTATGTGTCAGGCCTTCGGGGTCGTTATAAAAATAGTATCCTTCACATTTTAGCCAGACTTTGCTACCTTTAGCAGACTAAACATCCAGTAGTTACAAAAGCTATATATTCTCTCGTGGCGTATAGACTGTGGGGCCTCATGAGCGGTGAGTGTGGTAAAGTAGGACGCCACTTGGGTCATGAAGGCGGCACGCAGGCCGGGACATAGATATGCGAGGCGCGTCCTTAGGTCTTCACCAGCAGGTGTTCACGTGTCCTGCCCCCATCTCGGGTACTGATGCCTTCCTTTAAGCCCCCACCGCAGCGCAGGTCTCCTGACCAAGGCTTTGTAGGTCGACAGCCTTACCCCCCCCCTCCCCCATCCCTCTCCTCACCCCTCCTCACTGGGCATCTGAATGTGCGCAACCCTCTCTGACAAGACTCCTGAAGGTGACCAGACTCTTGAGGGACATAGCCATTCAGTCTCCTCAAGCAGGGCATTCCCGTGATGAGGCTAATTCAGATAGATATATCTTGAAAAAGGACTTGAAGAGAAGCAGACGCCAGAACAGGCTGCGTGGTGTAGACAGCCTCAAGGACCGAGTTTCTGATGGTGGACAAACTACTGACCTGGCACCTGAAGGTTGGCAGCACCCTGATCAGATTACTCAAGTTAGATAGTCCTCAACCTGCCTGCTGAAGGTAGACTGTCACTGACCATTTTGTGGAAGGCAGACAGTCCCTGACCTTCCTGCCGAAGGTGGACAGTCCCCTGACCATGCTGCTGTAGGTACACAGTCCTTAACATGATGCTGAAGGTAATCAGTCGTTTATCATGCTGAAGGTAGACAGTTCCCTGACCATGCTGCTGAAGGTAGACAGTCCCCTGACCATGCTGCTGAAGGAAGACAGTCCCCTGACAATGCTGCTGAAGGTAGACAGTCCCCTGACCATGCTGCTGAAGGTAGACAGTCCGCTGACCATGCTGCTGAAGGTAGACAGTCCCCTGACCATGCTGCTGAAGGTAGACAGTCCCCTGACCATGCTGCTGAAGGTAGACAGTCCCCTGACAATGCTGCTGAAAGTAGACAGTCCCCTGACCATGGTGCCGAAGGCAGACAAATTCTGGTCACACTGCTGAAGGAAATCTCTCAACCCCCAGCATACATAGTTAGTCCCCACCGTGGGATATATTTCACGGTATTGTAGTTTCGATTATCATAAATGATGAATGGCAATGGTCTATCATTATTATCATACATTTTGCATGACACGGAAATCCTTCACCGCTGTTCATGCCGCATGAGAAGGTATGAGTTGGTTTCAGTATCCTACATGTCACATGACGCGAGAAGTCTCCACTGTCATTGCGTGTCACAAGACGCGAGAAGTCTTCAATGTCATGCATGTGACACGACACAAGAAGCTTCCACTGTTATACATGTTTTATGGTACGAAAGGTCTCCATTACCATACATGTTATATAACGCGAGAAGCCTCCCCTGTCTTGCATGTAACGTCCACTGTCCCCCTGGAAACGTAACAAAGTGGATCAATGAAACGAGGTCACGTTTCGTATTCGTTTCAGAATAGTAATATGATTCAGTAGAAACGTAGAGTTGTAGATTATTCTTGTGTTAGTTTTGTCCATTTACAGTATTCATGGAATTCCCATACATCGTAAGCGTACATGGTTTTAGAATTATCTTGAACTTTTGAAGATGATGTTCAGTTTTTTGTTTGGTGGTTACAAACTGACGCTGTCGGCCTTAATAGTTATCGTGGTTGTCGATAGGCGTACAGGACCAACGTAGCAAATTCCCGGACTTTATTTTTTATTTGCGAATACTCATTTTTGTATTTTAGAAACATATATGATTTGATGAGGATTTTTTAGTTATATTTTTGTTATAGTTTTATAGATTTCTGGGTTAATATTTTTCTTTTCAGTGAGGAAAAGGGCAGGGATAAACCGAATTTTCACGTTCGTGTAACGAAACAGAGAGGCGGATGCAGATTGACAGATATGTAGACAGACAAAAAATTGTGAAGTATTTTAGTCGAACCTTTTATTAGAGAACAAAGGCACAGATAAGCATACAATATCTTTCCTGTTATTCTCGTAAGTATCCTGACCCTGGCGATGTCCAGTCCAACTGGAGGCATGTTTACCAGCTCATTTGGTGCTTAGCAACACAGCGTCCTCAGTTTTGGTAGGATTTTGGTGCTTTGACTGATAAACCGACTTCGAGTAAATATAAAGATCCCTCCATTTAGAGAGAGTGAGCTGGTGATTAATGCGTGTGACAGCTTGAGGGACGCGTGGGGAGTACTAACGTGTTCTGAAGCCTATGGCGTGAAGTGATGTGTGGTGGCAGTGTGGAGCGAGGGTCCAGAGGGAGGTGTTTCCGTCACTTTCTCTCGTTTTCGTTTATCTAGTTGTCTTTATTCCGTACCTTCTTTCTTGCATGCTTCCTTTCCTCTCTTTCCGAACGACTTCATGTACTACTTCATCCGACCTTACCTTTCCTCTTCTACCTCATTTTCTTCCTCTTTTTCCCTTTGTTTTCCTGTGTTTTTAGGTGTCAGGGAGGCGCCAAGAGTGTGTCCATGTTCGTCCGGCCCAGCGTTGCCAAATCATGGCGTGTCTTGAGGACACTCGGCGGCGGGTTACTTTCTCCTCTCTACGCCAGCCAAGTAGTGTGCTGAAATTCTTGATTAGGAGCGTGTCGTATTGAGGAAAGATGAATGTCAGGTCATTCTAGGCTTGTGTACCGTGGTCATAATAATAGAATGAAAATGATTAATGGCTTTCTGAGTTAACTGCAACCAAAAGCCGAAGATATCTTACCATACAGAGAGAAAGTTCTCAAATATGGAGGGGATGGCAGCCTAGTTGTTACGGATGACGTTCATAACAGCTGTGTGCTGTTTTTGTGGCGGTGTGCACGAATTCGGGTGGGTTCTTTGCGGGAGGAGACGATTGTGGCAAGGATGGTGCTGCAGCCTCTTTCCCAGTGTCGGTTGAGTTCCAGGTTATGGCTGTAGTGAATGGGGAAGGCCTCCGTTATGAGCGCCTTTTGATTGGTGGTGTTAAGTAGGATTGAGGACGATCGTGCATGCCCTTTTATGCATCATTTTTGCCATCCTCTTTTCTCTGGTGGCCAGGAAGACCAGGCAGGGGAGTCGGCAATTAGTTTGGCATGAATGAAAGTTTTGTAAATGTTCTTTAGTTCGGGTGCAGGATGTCGCAGGTTTTATGCGTTTACGAAGGATGAAGAGACAATAGTTGGGTTTTGATGATGGGTCCGGCATCTGTGTGTGTGTGTGTATGTGTTGACTTGCAACTCCCATATTTCTGGAAATTTTTTAGTGTCATAGAACTCTTCCTCCTTAGAGATGTTGCATCCTTGGCCCTCCACACTCTGGATCTCTTACACACACACACACACACTACTATACCACATGCCTCTGTGGTGTAGTGGTTAGTATTACTAACCACGAGTGAGCACGGGGCAGTCTGGTGTCGCATGGGTTCGAATCTTCGGTGGGGGGGGGGACGGCCCACACCCAACCGTGGTGTTTATCATTCCCTCGGGCCTTGGCGATAAATGGGTACCTGTATGTGTGTGTGTGTGTGTGTGTGTGTGTGTGCGTGTACACACACAGGAGCAAAGACATGGTACATATGTTCAAGGTTAAGAGCCTGGGCAACACCCAACCGTGGTGTTTATCATTCGCTCGGGCCTTGGCGATAAATGAGTACCTGTGTGTGTGTGTGTGTGTACACATACAGGTTAAGAGCCTGAGCAACACGAGCGTTAAACTCTCCCCACGTAAGACACAAACAGTAATCACAAATAGTAATCACCATTCTTACCTCCTGCTTCAGAACTCTTCCCCATACTGAGCAGATACTCCTGTCACTTTCTCCAGACGACGGCGAAGATGGCAGAGGCGTGTTTAATGTACGGTGCACTTGCTAGTTCACAGTTTTTTGGGGTTTTATCACAATTTTTATAATCATTATCATTTGTTTTTAAGTTATTGTTCGCAGTTGATTTTTTTCTAGCATTTAAAGCAAGTCGTCCTCATTTGAGGCGGATTTTGAGCACGTAGGAGCTGCTTTAAACCAGATGAGAGGCGTGGTATTACTGGTGGGTCTGGTTTGTGGGAGTGGAGTGGCGAGGAGGGTGTATGGGCAAGCCCCCTGGTCAGCAAGTGGCCCTCAGGGTCGTTCACGCCGCACCAGCTGTGACCTGAAACGTTCATTTCCTCTCATTCCGACCCGTTGGAGCTCTATTGAGGTCTCCATCAGCGGCGACAATGGCTTGCACTCCGCTTGCTCGGTCCACCATTGTGTAAGGCAGCGGCAGAGGCTTCCTCCCGCCCTACACGGAGGCTCCCGCTCCCCTCCAGGGCTAGTGCGCTGCCCCTGTGGCTGGCGCGTCCTGTCGTCCGGGCCAGGACTCTGAGCTCAGGTGTGTGCTGGGTGGTGGAGCCACATCCTGTGTGATGAGGAAAACCTGAGGTCCTTCAAGATGGTTGTTACGAAATGTTAGACAATCTTAGCTCTTTCACTGGTAAAGAAGTTTGAGAAATGTGTGCGTGTGCTTAAGGTAGATGATTTTTTTTCCATTGTTGAATAACATTCCCACAGAAGTGGAAAGTCCTGCTTACTGTTGCAGAGTATTTTAAGAATAGATAGGCACAGTCATGCGGTGAATAGGTGCGCCGAATGATCATTTTCTGACAAAGTTTCAAACTGTGAATCTATCCTACAGCTATAGAGGTACTTGACTGTACAGTCGTTATGTTATTCAGATAAGGAGTCACTAACAAACGAACTGAAGTGCTTGTATGCAATGAAGTCTTAGTGTTTAGATGGAGATGTTTTACCCCAAGAGTACGACTGCAGGGCCCAAGGGTTTAATGGCGTTGGCCTTTGATCTAACCTTTAAAAGTCAGGTCAAAGGCCACGCCATAATACCCAAGCGTCGTACCGTTGTAATAAAGGTGTTAGATAAAACCTTGTCTGGTCCATGTTGAACGTCTGGTATTATCCTCCTCATAAAAGTAAATTTGTTAAAGAGTTCTTGTAAGTTAGAAAACATTAAGGGGATGTAAAACCAAATAGTCGGAATTATGATTGCTTCAAAGTTATTTTGATGGCAACTTAAAGTTCATATAACTTTAGTCTTTAAAAAAAGATATTCTCATACTAAAATAGGCTGTCGTCTTTGCCTTCATCGTGGCATGATTACTTCATGGCAACAGTAAAGGACAGTAATGACAATTCCTACTTGGATGTTGCTGCGTTAAAAGTCACATCAATCGCAGATATATTACTTATAATACTATGTCAAGATAAACGATGCAGTGTTATTTAAAACCTTATATTCACATGAAGGCACCTAGCTTACAATATATATATATATATATATATATATATATATATATGCCAAAGAATCCCCCTCTATTAGACTTCC
>JAYMFT010268307.1:0-10664 GCA_038088735.1 Panulirus argus
AACCACGGAAAGGTCTGTGGGGCCTGGATGTGGAAAGGGAGCTGTGATTTCAGTGCATTACACATGACAGCTAGAGATTGAGTGTGATTGAATGTGACCATTTCGTCTGTCTCCTGGCGCTACCTCGCCGGCGCGGGGGGTGGCGATGCTATTTCCCGTGGGGCGGCATGGCATCAGGAGTGGATGGGGGCGAGCAAGTCTAAATATGTACATGAGTATATGTGTATGTGTATGTATGTATATATATATGTACGGTGCATGTGTGTGCGTGTATGTATATATGTGTGTATGTGAGGGTATGGGGTTTTTCTTCGCCTGTTTCCTGGCGCTACCTCGCTGACGCGGGGAACAGCGATCAAGTATAATAAATAAATAAATAAATACATGTGTGTGTGTTGGAGTTGTGTGTTTTATGTAAGTGCGCGATCATAAGCACTATATTCGTATATATATATATATATATATATCCTGGAAACTAGATATTGGAGAGGGAATACTACCCTCTGGTTTCTAGCGCGCTGCTGAAGGCGACTTGGAGAGTGGATGAAAATTCTTCCCTTTATTACGAAAGTAAGTATCCTCACAGGGTTTGTTTTTTTAAGGCTTGTTACCAGTTTAACACGCTTCCTCGCTAAGGTGGGAAGCAGCTGATAGGTATGAAATAGTGTGTGCGAAATATATACTTCTCGCGATTCGCATGTAATAAAGAAGCTAACAAAATTTTGAAGTTGAAAGGAAAGGGGTGATGATTAAAACTAATAACTGGGATACATAGGATCAACAATAAAGTTGTGCATATTCCCATAACAATGGGGTGTACAAATATATGTAGTTAACGTCTCTATCTAGCGTACTAATTGTTGTTGGATAGTCTCCAACAACGGAAACTATCACCAGGTCTGTTACAACCATCAGAACCACTTTAACGATAACTGCTAACTACTGTTTTACTTATTATTATATGAAAGGGCCTCGTTATACCATATGTTTCATTAGTTCAGTTACTTTTATGGATTTCAAGGAAGAACAGAGGATATTTGTCTACGAATTCTTAATCAGTTTCACCAATATGTTAATGGACACCGTTTTGTAAGACAGAATGATACGTTACATGATGAGATTTTAGTGATTCTTGTTTCTTAATCAATTTTCTTGTTTTTTGGATAAGAGTTTATTGGGGAAACGCAGTATATGTTTTGTCCTGATGTCAAAACTTTTTTAACAGTAAGAAAGAAGACACCTCCGTCTGGGTTTATCGATTTGTATGCTTTATTTCTTTACTGATCTGCGTTAAGGAAAAGAAATCTAATCCCGCAAGGAATTCGGTGTGTTTGCCATTTTGTCAATTTGCAGGTCGGTAACCCCGTTCAGCAAATATTTGCACAATAGGTTTATGTAGCTATGCATAAATACGGACATGTAAGACATACACATACCCCCCTTTCAAAAATATCATCAATCAGTTGGAAGTGGAGTTAAAAGAGAACATGGTAGCTAGAGGAATAAAAGATACCATGGTAGCAAGAGGAATTTGTCTTGCCCAGCAACTACAAAAGACCTGTACCCTTCACCTTGTGGCCAATCACGGAAGCTGGGCTTCACCGCACCCCACAGTACACATTGTAGTTCTTTATTATTCTGCAGTTACTTTACCTCGTACTTCAGCAGGCTAATAACGCTGCCCACGTCAGCACGAGAGTTGAACGTCATTTTTATTGTTAATCAATCGCAGGATATATTTATAACTTATCGCCTTGTGTTTTTGCACTCTTTGTTACTTGGGATTTTGTTTTTCTGGAATTTGCGTGGATTATGTGTTAGTATCTTTACGTATGAGTCTTTGTCTTGAAGTATATTTTTTTTTTCATAGATGATGGCATTATTCTGACATGTATCCTTTGTGAATTACACCGTCACATTAATCTGCAATAAGAGAAACAACGCCGGGGTCAAAATGATTATAAGATATTCCGCACACCATCGGTATTGGGAGTTTGGGATGTTGTCCTGGTTTGTTCAATAGGTTTTGAGTAAAGCAGGTTAGATTTGGGGTAGGTGAGAGAAATAATTAGATTCTTGTTCTGCCTTTTTTGAGTGCACTTAAGGGCGAACGCCATATATGAATAGTTTTCATGCTTCTTTTGGATTTCTATAACTTGATAAAAGTAGACAAAAAATCCATTTAAAGTTGTTACGTTGCCAATATTTGACGGGATTGGTCAATATGGTTTGGACACCGATACGGATCATTGTACGTCACGTTACACCAAGACGTAGACGTTACTAAAGAACGATTGCGTAAGGAGAGTTGAGTAAATGGGAGAGTAAAAAAAAATATGTAGCGTTGGATAGCAGACGTGGGACGAGTGTCGTGTGAGCAGGACAGCAATCTCTTGAAGCACAACCTCAGTGCTCGTGTGACCGTGGTGGAGGAAGGTTGTATGTCGCTCGCGTGGTCGTGCTAGCTTGGCGCGTCCGCCGCTCTCTAACTTCACTTAACGATGGAAATATCGAGCGCATCATGATAAACGATGTAAATTGATAATGGCGGTGTCCGAGGAGTTTGTTAATCAACTCCGACAAGTGTTTGAGGTGTGTGATGTCGAGAATCGAGGAACTATTAGTATCTCTCATCTGCTACAGTTAGCGGGGGAGCACTTCGGGTCCTCCCAGAATGTAAGTCAAACTTCTCAGCTTTTCCTCGTGTTTAAATGACTCAGAATTACAGGAAGTATTTAAATATAGCAGTGAGCGACAGGGCCGGGTAAAGACGTATTTTTAACACTGCTGTCGACAATGATGTATCAGTTTATATGTTGTTGAGAGAATGGTGATGAATTTAAAGGGAATGATTTTGTTTACATGTATTTAAATTAAGTGAAACTTCATTGCATGTTGCTTGTGGTGATAGTAGACCGGAAACGGTAAATAGGTGAAGTTCCAAGTAACTTTGGTATGCCTTTTCCCAGCGGTAAGTTATCGCATATTTTCTATTATGGCTCATAGTTTCCTTTGTAGAAATAGAATATATTTTGTAGACATGAGATGGTTATATTTCCATAGAGCGCCACTGGGGGTTTTCCTCCATGAATACTTTGTAAGGTACCGGAAGAACATTTCCATCGTGCTATTTGTCTTTTTTTACCAACTGGTGACGTAAAAAAACACACGGAACGACATCCACTGCCTTGTAAAAATATGTTAACTTTATGTACTTCAAGCCTGTAGGCAGTATCTTCCATTTTTGATGCCTCTTTAACACAATTTATGACATGCCAAGATACCTTCGACCAAAAGTCGGACTTCAGGTTTATGGAGGTCAGAGGTAAAGTACTTTGGGTGATATTCAGACGTACGGACCATAAACCTTCGTTACGTCACAGCCAACAACGACATGCCATCCGCCTTAGAGACTATAGGAAGGGATTGGTACACATACTTTTTTTTTTAGCCCATGAACTGGACGGTACGACGGCAGGTCTCTTGCCAAGGTCTGATGAATCATGGCCTGGCCCCTGAAATGACAGGGGTTTAAGGGCATCATATCTTACGGTCGCACCTGTCATGCTTGAGGGTCGTACCGTCGTGCTCAAGGGTTGTGCTCAGGCGCTCGGGTTACCAAAGAGCTCTGGTAAAGTACAGGAAATAGACATGGAGGCACACAATGATGAACAATGCAGCGTGATTAATGGTGAGCGAGGCTGGGTTTGTTCTATATACCCGTGTGCAGCTGACTGAGATTTTAGAAGAATGGAATGTGTTCTGAGGTGACCAAGAGTTAACGTAAGATGCAGCCAACACAGGTGAAGCGTATGCAAATGAATTTTGGTAAATGATATAATTTTGATGAGTTTTTTGACGGTGCGCGGGGGGGGGGGGTGATTTGCGTGGAGATATTGCGTTCAAGTCAATATCCAGAGAGTCGCATAACTCATGAGTGGCGCGTAATGTCGTCAAGGATGCGGTTAAAAACAGTTAGACACATGGAGGTTATTAAATCGCCCTTGAGAACTGTAGTTTCCACAATAAAAAAAAAAGAAACTGCTTCTGATTTATGTTATGTTGTGGAGGACTTTTAATGGTCCGAGGTGTAATTATAAAGTTAGGTTAGGTTAGGAGGTTTTGTTCCACATGAGAGGAGAGGTTAATGTCACCAGTTAGGATTAGGTTAAGGTGTTAGAATAGGTTAGCTCATCTTAGGTTCGGTATGGTTAGGTTTTGTACGCTGTTGGGGCCGATCTTATTGCAGGTAAATTGGCAATGGTACATTACCTCCAGAAATGTATAATCATTTATGAAAAGGGCATATAATTCCTGGAACCTCACGTTCAAATACTTGCTTAAATGTTTCCAAAGAAGATACAGATTGTTCTTCATTCGAAAGGGGTGTTCAGATAAGGTTATTTGTGTTTCGAACTGTGTTGTTGACTTTTTAGAGTTGTAGTCTACGGATCGGGATTTAAAGGGGGTCCATCCGTGATAGGGAGAAATAAATACTACTGGAGTGAAGTGTTTGGGTGTATAGGATGAGTTGGCTAAATAAGTAATTATATGTGGCCTCTTCTTGGAACTCTAGAGAGGTTCATCGAAGGTATCTTGTGGTCTTTTTGGTGGCACTGAAATATAAGAAACAAAATGGAATACCACCATATCTTGAGAATCAAGAAAAGGACGGGATCTGTGGGGGGACATGGTTTTTCTCCAAGGCTAGATTTGAAGGACACTTCTTTGGTGTCGTGACTGGTACACGGTTGTAAAAGAAAAACAAACCGAAGCAATGTTGTTTTCAGCGTCGTGATGTGATGGAAATGCTTTCATCTGAAAATAAGCTTTTATGTGATAGGTTCATATGGATATTTGACTGTCTGGTGGGAATGGTTCTATCCCACATCGTTACTCTATTAAAACCAAAAATTTTCATTTAAGTCTAGGCTACGCCCTGTACCTTAGGATTAGTATATGAATAAAAGGTGTTCAGGTTTAGTGTTTTCAAATGAGAGCCACGTCCGTCAGGTTCTGCTGTGTACTGCTGCAGATAATACTCGGACCCACACCCATCCATCTCTCAACCACTGCCCTTCAATCTCTGTGTCTGAGTCATTTGGTGTCCTTCATTTTGTGAAGCCATGTTGTATCGTCCATCGTTATTGTCGTTATTGAAGCGTTGGCCACGGAACGTTTTCTCTTATTTAGAAAAGCTGTTGTGGCCCGAACATAGATATATACACACGCTTAATACTAATCTTAAAAGAGGCCACAAATGTTACCTCATTTTACATTCTTCGCTCGATTCAGCCAGCGACTATAATTTAACTCTCCATTGTAGTAAACATTTGATATTCAAAGCTTCTGGGAATTGGGTGAGTGTTCAAGATATCATTTCTTGAGTAATAAGGTCTGTCATCGGTTGTTCTCTGACGTGCCGTCGTGAATATGTTAGAGTCAGCGTTCTAGATCATTTGATTTCCACTCGTGCGAGGTAGTTGAGTTCTCCAAACCAAAGTGGTGGGCGATTTGGAAGCCTTATATCTTTAATAGTTCTTATTCCTTTTCATGCATGACTATAAATGCATAATCAGCCCTAAAACGTGAACTCTTGGAAGTTGTAGAAAATTAACCTTCATCCGCCCGCCTGAAGTGTAGACTGCGTGTTGAATTACCGTAGCACATTATGGTCAAGTACTGCATTGCTGTACGTACAAGCAAATTAGTCGTCCTTGGGTGTTCTGTGTACCTCACAGGTAAACCTCGCGAGGAAAACAATGTCAAATCAGAGCAAGGGTGACAGGGGTCTGAGTCCGTGAAAATTATTAAAAAGAGTGCGTGGAGGACACCGCGAATATTGCTGTCATGGCTTCAGCAATCATCATCCTTGGGACGTTCAACCGAGTTCTCAGTCGCAAGACTTTGAACTCACAGAGCTTGACAATAGTGCGATATTTGAACGCGGGCGCTACGATCCGTAGGCACGGACGGTATGACACGTTAGTATTAAATGGCTTGATCTTTGTTTGGCCTTGCTCTTTAAGGATGTCGGTTCAGAGGATGTCGTTATACCCGAGTCGTAATCTTCTTAATCCGGTGGTCGTACCGTCGTGCACAAGGATAGTACGTCTAGTTCAAGGGGTTAAGATTGACTCTGTGGATCAGTTGTTAACAGAATTCAGCGTCAGGATATCCTGATGGAGCGTAATTGCCCTCCATTGTTTATGGCTCCTTGTTTGAAGCAGAGTTAGATTCTGCATAATTGCAATGGAAGGGAACAGACTTCCGGCGGATGCGTAACGTATCAGTAAAGATTCGTCTGAGCTGTTGCTATTTTCGCGGGTGAGGCGCCGGAATAATGAGTTGGTGTGGTTACTGAATTATTGTCCTCTGTAAAATCATCGGCTCTGTGAGGCCAGGATTAAATAGCAATATTGCGGTGAAGTGGAAGTGTAGGAGATAGAGGTAAGGTGATCATTTGCTTTTCAACAGCAGCAGGTTAATTAAGCCATATGATGAGCTGTGTACGATGAATTCATGTACAATTAGAAAATACGTTTCTGATCCGTCAGTGGCACCACAGAGAGCGCGTTACCAATAGCATGACTGATTTTGTACACGTCGATGAATAATTTCGTGGCGAAAGCTGGCATCGATCCTCGTCACGTTTGTTCTGAAGGACTTTCATCAATACTTAAGCTGATTTTCTCCCAGTAAAGTCATTACTAGTGTATGTATTTTTCTTTTTTTTACGAATACGGAGTAGCCTTTATACCTTGCAGCTGTTCAGACTTAACGCTAGTCTCTGTTTGGATGAATAAATGTAGTGTGACGTCACGTTGCAGGCGGGACCAATAAGATGAGGAATGTGTTGTGACGTCACTAGAAACGTGGGCAAGTAGTATCACTGGTGTGTTGTGACGTCAGAGGGATTACAGATTAGTTTTTTTTTTTTTTTTCAAAACTTTTGTGAGCGTTTTTCGTCTGTTCTGTTTATCTGTATAACAAGTCTCATCGACAAAATGGGTTCTTGCTTCTTGACTTATGGTGCTTAAGAACTGTTTTACATAGAAATTTAGACCTTGTCCGCTTAGCACTAGGATATGGCCCCCGTGAGGACAATGGTTCGACCCTTGGGTGTAATGACCACAGCCGGAAGGATTAGGTCAAACAACAGGCTCTCATCAAAGGGTCGTACCGTCGTGCTCTATGGAGTCAAGTCCTCTGTCATTTACCGAGGGGACGTTTTGATGTACATTAAGAAATAGTTTTATCTTTCTGCCCGAAGACAGAGACAAGGTTAGCGCTCAATAGTATCTTAACAATCTGTTTCGCGGTCAAGTGCTTTGTATTATGCTGTCTCTTTGACATGACTGTTTCTCCCATCACGTATAGAGCGGAGTCGTCTGTCAGTCGTGGGGTTATCTAGGAAAACCATTTTAGCCATCAGTTCTATAGTCTCTGAAATTTTTCTGTGCCTATTTTGTTGTCCACTTGTTTACTTGTCTACGTCAACTCTATGCCTATTTTTGTCAGCAAGACAAACAATTAGGCCCAAATAATAACAGATACTTTTTTTCTACATTGAGTAATCCTTCGACTCTCTTGGCGTCAGGAGTGACAGTTTGCTAGTAACATCTCTAATTACCTCAGACGCTATGAATGTAAAGATTGCTCATTGTCGAAATAAAAGTACTTTAATTTCCGGGTATAGATTTTCATCTAATTTAGTGAGTAACTAAATCACATGGGATAAAAAATCGAAAAGTCCACGGACCTGCCAAACCACGTCGATAAAAGCGTTTTATTCTGTCTGAGAGAAAAGTTTGGAAGCGATGTTTTCTTCCTTCTCGAACATCACTACCGCAATACGGGGCAGTCCGAATTCCACTAGCCGTGGTCAGCAGCATCACGGTGCTTTCATCACGGGCCACATCCGGCTGCTTTGGACGCCGATGAGTCGCTTCCATCACTTCTTGTGCGCTTGTGCCGCTGCCTTCAACATACTGATGTCGTAAACAAGTTTTCGTCAGTCTTAAATATGGGCCTGTAAAGTCGTAATATCTAATATGCTTTGAATGTATTTCCTATAGGGATGTGGTTCTTTGTGAAGTTTAATGGTAAGCAAGTGGATAGATTTTGGTAGACTGGTATGGTATGGTAAATACGGTAGCCTAGTTGGTTATGGTAGGGTAATACGTGGAAGGTGGTAAACATGGTTGGCAACTTGATACTTGTTGGTAAACAAGGGAGCCTAGACGACTAGTTGATGATGGCAAGTCTAAGCCTAGCTGACTGGTGAAGGAAAAACTAAATGAGACCAGAACTGATAAGCAACGTTTGTGATGGTTAGCAATATAGGTGAGATAGTGTAGATATTAGAATGATTTATAGAACGAGATAGAAGATAGGTATATATATATAGACAAGATAGAACGTGCTAATTGATCTTTTTAAATAATAATCTTTTGTGATATACAGCATGGTTGATATTTTACTGTATATTTCTACTGTAATTGAAATTTAAGTATAATAGAGTTATAGTTTATGCCCATAGTAGATATATGAAACATATAACAATATATGCGGGTACTTGAAGGTGATCTGTACATTCGTTATATAATGCAGTATATGCTTAGAAAACTATAGGTATGCTAGAGAGTGTATACTGTACCTTTAGTTAGTATATCAGACATACTTGATATACTGCTAGAAATATGGTTGAAGTAAGTATACAGGACATACAGCTTACAGTAAGCATATACGTAAAGTGTATGATTTTATACAGGAAATCACCTGCTTAAAGTAAAGTATACTATACATACAGGATAGTATATGCTTGCAGCAAGTATTCCAGACATACAGCAGCGTGTATTGCTTGCAGGAAGATGTGGAAAGTTAGTGACTTTCATGGCAGATGTAGTATATGTGCAGAGAAACATAGTGTATTGGGTGGATTGGTGACTCATACTCTGTTGTCAGCACAAGTGTGTGTGTGTGTGATTATTTTTTGTGTGTTACGGGGAGAGAGTTTTACTCTTGTGTTGCCTCGTCTCTTAACCTTGTATATATATGTTCCATGTCTTTACTCCTTTGTAGATATGCACACACACACACACACACACACACACACACACACAGCCCAAAGGCTGCTTGACTTCAATAAACCATTATTTATTAATTTGTTACACACACCTCAACATATACCAGGGTGTATGTGTTCTCAGTTTGCCTTTCTTGGAACGCTGATTCATCACATGAAAAATGAGTTTAGGGTTTGATTCTGCAGTTGTAAAGTAAATGAGATTTGAAGGTGTCTAGCCGTGAGCTCATAAACACACACACACACACACACACACACACACACACCTGGCTTAGGCTGAGTGTGGGTGTGTGTATACATACATAGGAGTATAGACATAGTACATATATATACAAGGTGAAGAGACGTGGCAGCACTAGTTTAAAACTCTACCCGTTAAAAACAAATAGTAATCACACACAACAGATGCCTATATCTGTACACGTGTGTGTGTGTGTGTGTGTTCGGTTCCGGGTGTGTGTTGTACACTAATGAACTGTGCCTCATGACTCAAGTCCTACCAGTTGTACAGCCATTTGAGTTAATACCTCATCTGGGCGGTTATTTCCTCGTAATTCACCCTTCTCTCAAAGCTATAAGTGATTATGCATTAAAGCTCAATTACATTATGGATGATAGGAGTCGTTACTGATGGTACAGTTATTTGTCGTTCGTGTGTTTTTCGTTATCTTGTTGTGTGTGAAATGTACGTAATAGTCTTTAGGGCAGTGTATAGAACCTTCTTCATTCAAAGCCTCCAGATTTCGCTCTTCGAAAAGCTAAATCTGTTTTCGTCGGAAGTGTTTGTGACCCACGTAGTTCCAGAATAGCTTTTTTTTTTATATAGGCTTAGCTTGCCAGATCGTTTGAATTGGTTTGTGCTTCTGCAACTGACTCGTTGGAGTTTGCGAGTAGAGTTGTGTTTTAAGAGACTGTATTGGCGTGTGTGTGTTTTCGCGTGTGTAAGCTAAGATGCAGGTCCGCCATCATCATGGACTGGATGGTCAAGAGGGTAATTATTTTATCTGCTCTCGTGAGTGAGTAAGTGAGTCACAGTGCTGTGTCTACCCATGTGTTCCGGCAGATGATCAGGTGAGTGTGTGTGTGTGAGGACAGAGGTCGTGGTTGTTGGAGTGAACAGGGCGCCCACTGTTGTCAACCCTTGACATCTCCCCCTCCCCCCCTCCCCCTCCTCCAACTTCAACGCACCAGCCACCCTGGAGGAAGCTCCCCCTCACCCGGCTACTTGCGTTAGTGAATTTACCCGCTGGTTCATTTGAGACTTGCGAAGCGCTCTGTTCCTTTGTTCCGGCAGGTTGAACGTATCCGTAACACCCGGTCCGTTTGGCTTCCGCGATGCAAGAAGCATTTGTCGCTCTGTATTGAAAGTACGTGAGGATGTGTGTGTGTAGCGGTCACGGCGAACCATGGAATATTGTGTGGGATGACAGACCCTTGTTTCAGTACGCTAACACATGACAGCCGGAATTCTTGTATGCAAATGAGGCCGTTGTTCCTTTGTTCCTGACAATTTTTTTTTTTTTTGCAAAGTCGTGAGAGGAATATATATATATATATATATATATATATATATATA
>JAYMFT010268318.1:0-10664 GCA_038088735.1 Panulirus argus
AGTCGAAGAAGGATACAAAGTTTTTAGAATTAGGGGAGCAGTAGGCGAAACAGAGGACAAGTGTGGTAGTAGGGAGATTCAAGGTCCTTGAGGTGTGCAAAAGGTGTGTTTATGTTGGAATAAGCACAAACGCCATCTTTGAAACGGAAATGTGAGTGGAGATTATAGTTAGATATGAAGAAGGGATTTGTGAGAACATCATTAGACATATGTCTCAGACAGAAGTAATATATTAGAAGAGGTACTAGACAGATGATGTTCAACTGAGAGGTTACTAGAGAGACCATGAATGTTGGTATAGTGAATAGAAAAAGAGGAAGGTCTCACTCTTATACTCCATCACTAAAGCAGCTATATCAGAGGAGAATACCAAATATGATGACGCCACACTCTGGCACCCCACCTTAAACCCCCCATCGCACATATCCTCTGGGGGAGGGGGGGAAACTTATGCCACCTATGGGTACTCGTGTAAGATTGTTTAGCTAGTAACGAGCTGTTTATCATATTGTAAGAATAATGTAAGTGAATTAGTGCATAAGGTCATCCATAGCATGCACCATGAGTATAACTATAGGCTAATTGTAGAGGTTAAATTGTTAAACATATAAGGCAACGTGACGTCGTTGATGTCAGGTCCCACATAGGATTAGGACAGATGCAGAATTTTCCTACCTACCGTGCTCAAATAAGCACACACAGTGAGACAGCATCAACAATAACACAAAGAAAATGTATCAAATGTGCAAGTGACAAAGTGAATTAATGAAGTGATCAACCAAGGAAACTGAAATAGTCACCTTAGTAACCCAACATGGCACCGTATGTTATGCAGTACATAGACGAGATTCAGTGAGTATCCAACCACCTTGTAGACAGTTTGCCTAACCCGGGGGGTTATAACACTAAACATCTTCCAAGAATCCTGGTAAGCTACATCCCGCTCTTGTAATCAAAGGTGTATATTATATTCCCTGAGGAGGAGGAGGTCCACCACCTGTACTGAAGGGCAGAGAAATTGGTCTCTGGTATGCTAAGCAGTCTCATGAACGAGAAGAGAAGGGTATGTACAACTTACCATCTATCTCCATGAATGCAAGCCAGGTTCAAGATGTGGGTCATTTGCTAGATTCCTTTGATGATGGAAGTTACTTAAAATTGTCCAACCCAAAGAAGGTATATATTATACACACACACACAGAGGCACACAGACACAGGCATGCACACACAGGCATGCACACACAGGCACACACACACAGGCACACACACACAGGCACACACACACACACACACACTGTACATATGCATACTTCCCTGCCTTCATCCATTCTTGGCGCCACCCCGCCCCACAGGAAACAGCATCGCTACCCCATGAGTCATCAAGGTAGTGCCAGAAAACAGATGAAAAAAGGCCACATCTGCTCACACTCATTCTGTAGCTGTCATATGTAATGAACTGAAACCACAGCTCCCTATCCACATCCAGGCTCCATAGACCTTTCCTTGGTTTACCCCAGTTGTTTCACATGCCTTGGTTCAGTCCATTGACATATACATATATGTACATATACATACATGGACATATATATACATGTACATATTCATACTTGCTTGCCTTCATCCATTCCCAGTGCTTCCCTGCCACACAGGAAACAGCACAAATGCATGACAGAAAAGAAAAAATGATATATACATTCTCATCTTAACTCCAACACCTGATCGCTGTCCCTTGTGCCAGCAAGGATGTCCTGGGAAACAGACGAAGAAAGGCCACATCTGCTCACATCCATACATGAGATGTCATGTGTAATGCACCAAAACCACAGCTCCCTATCCACATCCAGGCCCCACAGACTTTTCCATGGTTTACCCTGGGCATTTCACATCCCCTGGTTCAGTCCATTGACAGCATGTTGACCCCACTGTACCACATCATTCCAATTCAATCTGTTCCATGCATGCTTTACACCCTTCTGCATGTTCGGACCGCGATTGCTCAAAATCTTTTTCACTCCATCCTTCCATCTCTAATTTGGTCTCTTGGTTCTCCTTGTTCCCTCCACTTGTGACACATATATCTTCTGTCAGCCTTTCCTCACTCATTCTCTTCATATGTCCAAACCATTTCAACACACCCTCTTCTGCTTTCACAACCACACTCTTTTTATTCCCACATATCTCTCTTGTGCTTTCATTAATTGCTCAGTCAAACCACCTCACACCAAATAGTGTCCTCAAGCATTTCATTTTCAAGACATCCACCTTCTTCGCACAACCCTATCTGTAGCCCATGCCTCATAGCCATATGATATTGTTGGAACTACTATTCCTTCAAACATACCCATTTTTGCCCTATGAGATAGCATTCTCTCCATGTATTCGTCATTGCTCCTGGAACCTTCTCCCCCTCCCCCACCGTGTGACTGACTTTCACTTCCAGAGTTCCATTTGCTGCTGAGTCCACTCCCAGATACCTAAAATACATCACTTCCTCCAAATTTTCTCCATTCAAACTTCCAACTAACTAACTTGTCCCTCAACTCAGCTGAACCTAATTACCTTGCTTTTCTTCACATTTTCTCTCAGCTTTCTCCTTTCGCACACTCTTCCAAACTCAGTCACCAACTTCTACAGTTTCTCACTCGAATCAGCTACCAGTGCTGCATCGTCGGCAAACAACAACTTACTTCCCAGGCACTCTCATCCCCAACAGACTGCATACTCACCCCTCTGTCCAAGACTCTTACATTTACTTCCCTCACCACCTCATCCATAAACAAATTAAACAAACTTGGTGACATCACACACCCTTGCTGCAGACCATCCTTCACTGGTAACCATTCACTCTCTCTTCCTATTTAGTATATATTTGTCTTGATTAAGTAGATGTGATTTAGAGACAGTTGTGTAATGAGACTGTAGTAAACTAAAAGTTTTTTTATTTACTTGTCAATTTGCAGTTCATATATTTTTCTCTTTATAGTGTGCAAAAACTTGATTTTTCATCTCATTTTATGAAAAGGTGCATTGTTTCTTGTTCTCTACTTTTGCAGCAAACTATTTCAGTTGCAGAATTACCTGCTATGTAATTATCTCTAGCAATCAAGATTTGCCCTACACTGTTTTGTAAAGGGCACATAGCAATCAAGATTTGCCCTACACTGTTTTGTAAAGGGCACAATGAGGCTGTTAATAATGCAAATTATTGTCAAACAGTGTTGATTATTGTAACTACTGTATGTGTGAAGTATGAGTACAACTATCTTTGTCTATTGATAAACCAGTGTCACCCAGTGATATTAGCAGAGACTTATATCTATATACATATAATACAAAGGAATTCAAACAGTAACAAACCACTGGGTCCTTTTAAGGCTGTTTGTGATAGTGGAAGATATCAGAAACTCACTGATTAGTGTGGTAAAAGTTAGAAGGCATAATGGTAATTCAAAGAATGCTGCTTCTAAACACTCTTATTTGCAAATCATTCCATAGGTTAATAGATCCCGTTGAAGAAGAGGCATTTCGTTTCATTTGAGGTAAAATGTTTGCCCATGAGCTTGTATCCATTACTACAAATAAAATCAGACAAATCAAGTCTTATGTAACTAGAAAGATAATGATTATCAAAGCCTTTGATAATGTTGAATACTTGTATTAGATCATCCCTTAACCTCGTTTCTAAGCTAGATGGGCTCAAATTGTTTAATCTGCACTTGTAGGATTTGTTTCTTAGTCCAGTAATAATCTTGGTAGCTCGATGCTGTACTCTCTCCTTTCTGTCTGCCCCCCCCCCCCCCCCCCCCCCCCCTTTTTTTTTTTTTTTTTTTTTTTTTTTTTTTTTTTTTTTTTACATATAAATTCAAGCATTGTGTTCACTCTTTTTACTACTTCTCTCCACTGCTTAATTGGTTTTAGGTCTCTAGAGATTATTTTGCCAAAGATTGTTTTTCTTATTTACCTCTTTTTTAATTCAGTAGAAATCATATTATAGCTTGCCTTTTTGTTCTTATCTGATATGCATTACTTTGCACTTTTCAGGGTTAAATTTCATTTGCTGCCTATGAGCCCAGTTCATCAGTTTGTGTTTGTCAGTTTCAGGATGTAGACGTTAAAGTTCATTTCCATATTTTTTCTCAGCTTTGTATTATCAGCAGATTTTGATATCTTGCAATGCAGCGCATTATTAATATCACTGAGGTATATGAGAAAGAAAACCAGTCCCAAAACTGATCCTTGTGGCACTTCACTGTTTACATCTAACCATTCTGAGACTCGACCATTAATCACAACTGTTTGTTTACGACCAGTCATCCAGTTTCCTAGCCACTGAAGTGCAGTCCCATCAGGTTCATGTAACTTAATTTTAGCTTTTGCTCTATGATGCAGGAATTTGGGTCGTTAACATTGGAGAAATCAAGCAGATTTATCAGACATGCGTGATTTCATGGAAAAGCATGCTGAGAATCGTTTATTAACTGGTGGTTTTCTAAATGGTTTACAATTTTATCTCAAATGATGGTTTCCATAAGTTTTCCAACTACTGATTTTAAGCTAATAGGATGATGATTTCTGGGAAGTGAATTAATACCTTTTTGGAATATTGATGCTACACTTGCAAACTTCCATTTATTTGGAACTTTTCTTGTAGTAAGTGACTTACTGAAAAGGGCAGTCAAGGGCTTAAGTATGTCATTTTTGCTTCTTTCATTTTATTTTCATTCCATTTATTGCTGAAAGTATGTCTTCAGCTTTTATGTCAATTTGTTGAAGAATGTTACCCTTTCTTGTCAGTGAAACTGGATTTGGGACATGGGTTGTGTTGTCAGACGTAAATACAGATGCAAAAAGGTTATTTGATATTTTTACCATGGCTTCGTTGTCTTGAACCAAGTCACCATTTTCTGTAATTAATGGAATATTAACTGGATAGTCATAGGTTGGGAGTGGGGGCGAAGGTTCTGGGAGTGATGAAGAATGTGTGGAAAGAGAGAATGTTATCTCAGAGAGTAAAAATGGGTATGCTTGAAGGAATAGTAGTTCCTACAATGTTATATGGTTGCAAGGCATGGGCTATAGATAGGGTTTCTCAGAGGAAGGGTGGATGTGTTGGAAATGAAATGTTTGAGGACAATACTTGGTGTGAGGTGTTTTGATCAAGTAAGTAATGAAAGGGTAAGAGAGATGTTTGGACATAAAGAGCATGTGGTTGAGAGAGCAGAAGAGGATGTGTTGAAATGGTTTGGACATATGGAACAAATGAGTGAGGAGAGGTTGACAAAGAGGATGTGTTTCATAGGTCGAGGAACAAGAAAAAGCAGGAGACCAAATTGGAGATGGATGGAGTGAAAAAGATTTTGAGCAATTGGGGCCTGAACATGCAGGAGGGTGAAAGGTGTGCACGGAATAGAGTGTATTGGAACAATGTGGTATACTGGTGTCAATGTACTGAACCAGGGCATGTGAAGCGTCTGGGGTAAACCATGAAAGGTGTATTTGGTCTGAATGTGGATAGGGAGCTGTGATTTTGGTGCATTACACACAACACTTTGAGTATGAATGTGATCAGATGTGGCCTATCTTCGTCTGTTTACTGGTGTTACCTCACTCATTCAGGGGGTGGTGATGCTGTTTCCTGTGGGGCGGAGTGGTGAAGGAAGTGGATGAAAGCGAGCAAGTATGAATGTGTACATGTGTATATATGTATATGTATGTATGTATATGTATATATACATGTATGTTTGTATATGTATATATATGTGTGTATGTTAGTGGATGTGTCTTTCTTCATCTGTTTTCTGGCAGTACCTCGCTAAAGTGGGAAACGGCGATCAAGTATGAAGAGAAATATTGACTAGATAGTGACTGTCTTGCTTCTAACATAACTGTAAAACTCCTTTGGGTTTCTCTTGCTATTTTCAGCATTATGCATTTCATCTTGACATTAACTTTGCAGTATGATTCTCTTATTTTTTCTCTGCAAATTCACATAACTTAATCTATCTTGTTCATAATTGGATTCTCAGAGATTTCATTAGCTGCTTTCTTAGACAGTAGGCCCTTTTTTATATCACCAGTCCACCACCTTGGTTTCATTTTAGAAATTGACTGTTTACTGTTCCGTGGCATTTATGTTCCCTTTGCTGTTTTGAAGGTTGTTCTGAAGCTTTTCCAAGCTATGTTCATGTCATTTTCATTGATGACATTATCCCAGGTTTGCCTGCTAAGAGCAATATGAAGATCATTAAAATTTGCCCATTGAAAATCAGGTATTATTTTGTGACTGATGTTGACCAGCATTATATGCAGTGTTAAAAGCGACCTCAAAAGTAAGTTGTCAGTGATCACTTGTATCAGAACTTTTCTCCAGCATTGATATAATGAATGAAATCCTCATTTCTGTGTATAACTAAATCTAATGTATTCTTGTCAAGAGTAGCTTTCTCAATTGATTTGATTAGGGCACTATCAATTAGATTTAGGTAGAGTCCATGCCTGGAGCTACTGTAAAAGGATTCTTTCCATTTAGATACCAGTATGTTAGCATCTACTATGAGAGAATCTTGTTCATTACAGATATCTGTTAACTAATCATAAAGTCTTTCATCTACCTCTTGTGTTTGTGTGGGGCCCTATAAACTAATCCAACTGTTATTTTCATATATAGTTTATCTTTAATCTGTCTATGTATCTATTTATATCTCTTGATGACCTTCCCTTTCGAAACTCTCTCAAGGGGGTGACCACAGCAAAAGTCTCCATAACTGTTGAACTCCTGTGCCGCCTCTTAGCCTTTAGTTCCTCACCCTTGACAGGCCTCTGGCAGAGGGCAACTCTAGCCCAGTGTTTTTAGAGGCTCTTACCTTATGTTCCTACCTGCTACTTCTACATAATGTCTACCTATTATTCCTGATTGATATAACAGCCAATAACTGCTATCTAATGCTCCTATCTACTACTTCTTCCAAAATTTTCTACCTAAAGCTCCTGTCTAACTTTCATATCCACTACTATCCATTCCTCCTACCATTTTGTCAAAAGGTAGAACTAGCTACAGAAATGAAGTTGACATTTTTAATAGCTTCAGAAGATTTTATTACTTTATTCAAATGAGCTTTAACAAAGAGTAGGATACCACTGCATGCTTTGTTTTCCCAAATCACTATTAAATAGGGTACCCTGAAATTGAAAATTTGGTGAGGAAATCTCCATTGCTGATACCTAATCAAGATTTGGTAATGGCATTCATATCACAATTTCCTTCTAATGCTACTGTCACTAACTAAGATATTATTTCCCATACTTCAAGCATTAACATACAATATATTTAGATGAAATTGAGACCTGTGTGGAAAGGTACTTCTGGAGGGAGATGGTTCTGCTCCATACAGGCTGTATTTTTTGACCAAAATGTGCAGCTTCCACTTCATTCAGGTCTAGTCCTTCCTTTATAACATACCAGACTACATGTAGAAATGCTACCAAAAGTTCATGAATTCAACCCCTTCCTCAAAACAAGAGGTTCACTAATCTAATAGTTAGGCTGAATGCATTATTAAAGAAGGCAAGCTTGGTGATGATTTTGGAAGAACTCCTGAAATCATATTATTATTGATTGTATCTTGAAAATGTTGAATAAGCCAGCAATGTAGTCCAACAGCTCCTTCGATCTCTCCTTCAGAACATCATTAGTAGCAACATGACAGATAACAACTGTATTATCATTAGTGCCATCACAAACCTCATCTACAGTGTTAGCAATATCAGCTATCCTGACACCTTGAAAACGAAAGATATAAGGTGTGAAGGGTTTCTGGCACAGAATTCCTTTAGCTGTCCTAAGACCATGAGTCACTGACATGCCTTACTCCATGTTCGTTGTCTTAGACATCACACAAAGCCTGATATTGATGTATTGTAATTCTTGGCATCAAAAGTAAACATGTATGGGGTTTTGCACCTTATCACACTACCTGAAGAGGTCAGCTTTCCCTGATAAGAGAAGAAGGATTACTTTGGTAAGTCAGAGCACCTGCAACACTGCTGCCCAATGTTGATGTCTCTTTCCCTGATTCTCTCAGCAAGTTGGATTCGACGATGTTTTGAAGGACATTTACCTTTTCATTGAAATATCCCTGTTATACCAGCACTGCTTGAGGAGTAATGTTTAGTGCTACTTAAAAAAAAAGGCTTATAGTGTTGTCAGAATGCCCAGAACAGTACTGCTTTCACATTTGGGGTGGTTTTAGCTCTGTTTTCTTACTTGACAGAGTTGAGGTGAAAGCAGTTCAACTTATAAACTGTCCCAGGCTAACTTCCAAACTTGACTTCCTTGCCTTACGCTGCAGTGTTGGTTCTCTTTCCTTCTATAGGTAATACTTTGGTTTTTGCTACCTAGAGCTGGCTGCTTGTGTGCCCCCATTACTAGCTAGATCATGCAATACTCAGCAAGCTGCTGTGTCACATGATTATTGTGTGGCCATTGGCAAATCATGGGTGGGTCGTTTTGATACCTGCTTCTTTCCCTACACATTTAAGCTTTGAAACTCTATGTTTTCATGTTTTCCCAATAACTATGACCTGGCTCATTTCAGAAGATAGGTCTTTCACTTTCTCAAAGATTCTTAAATACTTTCCCTTGTCTTTTCTTTATCCATTTCATGATTCTCTCTATATTTCATCTAAGGCCTGACCTTGATGTGGACTTTTGTTTGTGACTGGAGCCTTCAACATAAAAAAGAAATTAGTGCCTTTATCCTTTGCAATTTCTTCTTATATTAGATGAATTATGAATGAGCAATTGACAGAGCAGAGTTAGATACAGTGTTCATATTTGCAGAGAAGAAAGAATGTGTTTAGAAAAAATTTGTGACTGTAAGAGTGTGTGGTCATGACCTTGAGTTGTAATTCTTTTATTCTGTTAACTATTTGTCAGCCAATTACTCTGATTGGGTTATTGATTTGCTCTGTGAATTACAACTTCATTGATATATCATTTCAGGTGTATAAGAATAGTATAGCAATATAGAACGTGTTTTCATTCTTTATTAGATGATGAATAATTCATTGCTTGAGATCTACAGTAAAAAGAAAACCGTAGCCTTTTATCTCAATTATTTTTTTAACAAAATGCTAGAAGCACACAGAGATTTTCAAAAACCAGAGCAAGAAATGTATTGTGTATGTGGTCTTAGGGAAAACATCTCTTTGGAAGAATTGACAGTCCACATAGGTTTCCTTAGTAGTACTTTTGTAGGGGGTATGAAGCTGGTGGCTTAGTATTATTTTTCTTTATAGGTGATCAAGAGAATAAGCGTGCTCGCTTAGACCCACCACCAGCACCTCATCTGAGTGCTACACCTACACCCACACCACAGCAACCATCTTCAGCAAATCAGTTGCTTACTCCTACTGGTAACTTGTCACAGGGATCCATAGGCCTTGGAAGTGGTGTTCTAGGGAATCTTACACTTATAAACAAAGAACTTCCCTTGGAACAACACCGACCACGCATTCTCTTGTCATATGTAAAGAATAAGGAGGATGTGGAAAGGGTAAGTATTTGTTATTTCACTTCTTTGTGTAAATGTTTTAGAAAGGGTAAGTATTTTTTTTTTACACTACTTTGTGTAAATGTTTTAGAAGTTGTATATAATTGTTTAGGTTTGTACAGAATGAATATTCCTGTACAGTGAATATACACAAAGCAGACTATATATTTCCCAGGAAAAGTATGAATGCATTCCTAACACATCCCAAAGTCCTACTTTTTTTTCTAACTCCAGCCATGGGAAAAGTTCACACACCATTTCTTCAGAGAGGACTTTTATATGGAGACAAAATGTTGCTGGGTAAGGGTGGAGTATTAGTTTGAGGGAGCAAATGAATTCTTTCAAATTGATCACACACTCCTTCCACAATATCAACCAAGCACTAATCGTGGTGTCTTCATTTTATCCCAAAACCTTTTGATGGGTTTAATGGCTTACCGTAATTTAATGGGCTAATGCTTACCCTACCTGGAGGTGCAGAGATATCGTAGGGCACACAAGCAGCACCCTGCAACATGACTTCCTCCTGTTGCCTCTTCTCCTCAACCAGGGCCAAATGATGCCACTAGTTGCACCAAGTGAGAGGATTTACCCTTACACCATCACCCCTATCCAATCTACTGCAGCCCATTTAACTTCCTAAGTCACACAATATCACACCAAAACATAAATATCAATGAAATGTATTTTTATTGTATCAGCATAATACTACCAAGATTATATCTTTGCATACTTCTGGTATGTAGTATAACCGTACCCTACTTGTGGATGGATGCCCTCCACTTTTTTTTTTTTTTTTTTTTTTTTTTTTTTTTTTTTTTTTTTTTCCAACTGATGGCCCTTATCAAGGCCTTCTCATTAATGTGTGGATGTAACCAAGTTGAGAAGAAAGGAGAGATAGGTAGTATGTTTGAGTAAAGAAACCTGGATATTCTGGCACAGAGTGAAATGAAGCTCAAGGGAAAAGGGGAAGAATGGTTTGGAAACATCTTCGGAGTGAAGTCAGGTGTTGGTGAGAGGACAAGAGCTAAGGAAGGAATAGCATTACTCCTGAAGCAGGAATTGTGGGAATGTGTGATAGAGTGTAAGAAGTAAATTCCAGATTGATGTGGG
>JAYMFT010268329.1:0-10664 GCA_038088735.1 Panulirus argus
TCCCCAGGGATATATATATATATATATATATATATATATATATATATATATATATATATATATCACTCCTATTATTCCCATTCTCGTGCTTGTCTTATCAGTAGGTGACGGCAAAGTGAACCAGTGCGAGGCATGGTGACTCTCATGTCCCTATAGTTCCTCAAAGTGCAATTTACAAAAGGGAAATTGAAAATTAGGACGACGTGTTTCCCCATGACGGACCATCCCAGAAAAACGAGCGTCCTGTGCGGTAATTATTTTCTGCCGTCGTTCGGGAATGTTGGCATGTGTGTGGAGAGGCAGACTCTCGCGAACGGTAGGACAGGACACGGCCTTACGGGCTCCTGCACAAGAGGCAAGAGTAGCCAGACGCTCTCCTGAAAAACAGGCTGTGTCACATCCCCAATATTTCCTGCCACACGGTCCTGCTCACTCGAATAGTCTGTCTCATAACTTACGGACCTTACTCACCTGTAAAAATCTATTGGCATCCATTGCTATCCGTCTTCTCATCCATCTGTCTGTCTATCTATCTAGCTGTTTATCGATTAATCGATCTACCTCTTCGTCTATCTATGTATCTATATCTTTCTATCTATATACATATGAAAATGTATATCTACATATACACACACACACATATGTATACATCTAAGATAAATACTTCCATGGTGTAGCGATAATTGAGCGTGAGGGATTCATGGACCGCCCTGGGTCAAGCTCCCATACATAAATGATAAGGAAGAAACTAGAGAAAAAGATATTATTTACACGAAGACCCAAGATGTACTGTCAGTCTTGATCATTGATTTCATCATCCTGGTAATGAAAGTAATGACGTTGATGGTTATAATGAAGTCTCAGCGATTCATCGTTATACTAGATTGATAGTCATTTAACAGCGTCCACTGGTTACTATCACCTGAATTTCACTTTATACATTGTATCTAAGTGGCATTTCCCCACACTGTTCATTGTTCTGCAGATGGTGCAGACTGTGAGCTACAATAACCGTGAAGGTGAGTTTGGTATAGATACTAAATATAAGCTAGAGTCGGAAAAAATATCAAGCTTCTTACACATCCCCACTATTATCTAAAGAGGCTTTCCAGTAAGCCCTACAAAGCCTTGAAGCGGCATTATTTCGCAGAGAAAAAAAGTGGTTATAAGAATATGTAATAAATGCTTTCCTAAAAATATTTTTCTTTTTCTCCAAAATATTCCGACGTACCAGTTGGGTATTTCAGTAAAAAATATGTCCCTGCTAAAATTTCGACACTTATTAAAAGCGTCGTTGATAGGTACTGAGAGAGCAACATTCCCACAGACATGTTTTATAAGATCAAGTACACATGACAGACGATCTTACCAAAGGTTTCGACAATATATGTAGAATACTGTGATTAAGTTAGGTCAGGAACTTTCTTTGTTAAATATTCATGGCGCAACTGTTAAAGCTCACTAAGTTTTGCATATCATTTTCGAATACTAACATAACAGTTATGTCAACAAAGTGCATACAACACCGCCAATGAAATTCTCGAAATTAAAGAACTAAAGAGACCACATAATCATAACAGTCACAACACTTTCTTAAGAATTCAGTAAGCTCCAGGGACTTTCCAGTCTCGGCCTTGCTTAACATCAGCAAAGTCTTCGCAATCTTAAATTACCAACAATGAATTACGAAATAGCGAATGCAAAAGAATGATGAAATTGAGGAGGGTTTCTCAGGTTTTTGTACACGTAACTTTTAAAGGCTGGATCACTGGACAACTGAACCCTGGACAGTTTACAACGGGACAGAATACCACTTGACAACTCAACACTGAACAGCCAACCATCGAAAAGGCAACACTGGACCATGAAACAGTACACCAAACAGTTAACTACCGAACCATCTATCACCGCCAGTATGTGACGATGGACATTCCATCACGACATCAAATATTCGTTTTGAGTCATTTCTCACTACAGCTCCTGTGTTATGACGATACAAACCTTGATTACATTAACCCAGGTTTAATAAGGATTTCCTTTTATCCAGTAAGCAAATCACGAATAATGAACGATACCTCTTCGACAAGAGGGAAAAATCCTCCTGAGTATCTTTATTAGTAGTATAACCTGTGTCTATGAATATCTTGTACGTTTTCAAACTTCACTGCATGTTTATATGTATTTTGTATTCCACAAAAAAGCGCACACAGTTGTGTAATACTTGTATTATTCACATAAACAGAAGCCTCCGCATTCTACACCACAAGTAGCCTCGATACATATCTATCTCTTCTTTACTTACATATTTCACATCTTTGCTTCCTCCTCATGATAATCGTGTTCACCTCATCTGCATCGTCACCCAATAACTGTGAGACCTGCTTCGGTTACCGAACTTCCCTCGAAGATCTGATATGGATGGACGCAATAACTATAAGACCAAGGTCGCTCGTAACGCACTTCTTGCTCTGTACGTTGCGACTCAACGCACTCCCAGTGTCACCTAAACGGGTGAGACACAGTACCTCTGAGGTGAAATCAGGTTATACCCATTACCTGGTCCTATGTTTCCACCGTATTTGGCCGCCCGGACACCACAAGTTTCCAGTGCCTCTCTCCTTCGTAATTACCCTATTTGTAATTAGCTATTTGTTTTGGTAACGGTGGGAGAATTATATTCAAGTAGCCTCATCTCTACAATAATTTAACCTTTTTTATATGTAAGCATTATACCCTTGTCCTCAGCCATTCTATTCCATTCATCTTCCACTCTTATACTGTGCCCACTCGTCCTCATAAACTGCCGTTTTTGGACCTGTATAATAAATTACCCATTACCTATGCAACTTTAATGTGAAGAAGGTCATATCTGTGATCCCTTACCCTGCATTAAATCGTTAAGTACAAGACGTTATCCTTCTGCCTCCGTACCCTCACTTTAACTACAGACTCAGCGTCAGCTGGAATAAGATAAAGGAAATTTCATTCCAGTTTAACAGTAAAACATTATGGAGCAAGGTTGACAAATATGTATGGTTGTCAAGGCGTCGTAGCTCACATAATTAGACTAATACTAACGTCTGAATGATTATTCAACTTTTTACCATTATTTTCAGCATTATTTTCAGTGACTTCCCGCTTTGCCAAGGACATAGTTCAACTCCTTGACTCTATTTTCTTCCATTTTAACTACTGTACTACCACTCATCCTAAGCTCTCTAATGATCAAGTTCTATAATGACCAAAACGACTTTTATTCGCTTTATCATTCAATGATTTTAAATGGCTGTAAAATGAATTTATCAACCAACAAAATGTAAATCTTTCTGTCTGTCTGTCCGTCTCTCTGTCTGCCTTAAGTCTTCACTATCAATCACCCTTGGCTTCCCCCGTGTCTGTCGACCACTCACGTCAGCCACAGTATAATCAAGTTCCCAACACAAACAATTACTCGTCCCTGCACTTGTGCCTCATCTCCTCATGCTGGCCGCTGTGTATTTTTCAGCCATTATGAGAAGCGTCGTCCCCACGGAAAATTACTTTAATAATCCGGACTCCTACCCAGATATGTAATCGTCTTGTTGATGTAGCTGGAAGCGTGAACCACCCTATATTCAGGGTTATTCCTGTTTTGTTACTTTATATATTTTCAGTGAGAGTCAAGGACGCTGTTGGTGGATTTTTCTTTTTTTGTAAATTCTCATTATTTCAGGAGATGTTAATCATCATATTTACGTCTCATTATCATGCTAGCGGCCTGTTATATTTGACGCCGAAGACTGTCAACCAGTTCGAGGAAATTTGTAGTCAGTGTATATAATCTTAAACATATTACGGAAAATGTAAAGAATTATAATCCTATTGCGACGAACCCGAGACAAATTCGTGGTAAAGTTTAGAACTAAATAAAAGATGATATGTCAAGCATTGAAAAATCTTGCTTCACAGAACCTGGCATATTTTTCCGTTTCGTTTTGTTCAGCGATTTAATTACAAACACTCTCTCATGTTTCTGGGAATATCTTTAAGATTTAGGAACTTCAGGAACAAAACTGATTTTCTTTTCCGTGTCTTCATGCACACCCATACATCATATGGGCTCCAGAGTTTATAAACTTCTTAGGGTTGAAGAAATTCCAGCCTGATGCGCAGTACTGGAAAATGTTTCAATTACGGAAACACAGTATCAAACGAAGAGAAAATTGATAATCTTAATAGGTTCAGTAAAATCTGCCCGATTCTTCCTATACGTGTTCGATTGTCATTTGTCTGATTCTCCTTTAAGGTGTTTGACTGTCATCGGTTTGAATCTCCTTTTATCGTGTTCAATTGTCACCTGTCTAATGCCTCTTTACGGTGTTCGATTGTCATCTGTCCGATTCTTCCTTTAAGGCGTGTAATTGTCTTCCGTCTGATTCTTTCTTTATCATGTTCGATTGTCATCGATCTCATTCTTCTTTTCTAGTAAACGATTGTCATTTATCTTTATTGTACTCGATACACTGTGAAGAACAACTTGCGTCAACTTGTTTCAGATATCATCTATTTTCAGAAAAGTTTTATCGGCTCGAGATATTCGAAAGAAAAAAGAATCAAAAGCGTTTTTATTCCCATTCACAGAGAACATCGTCTGGGTACTCCTTAAGAATGCCTTAAGTGAAGACTGAGAAAATGACAGACCCAGCCACATAATGTTTTGACCGACTAGTGTGTAACACCTGTTAAAGAAAAAAGTTGCTTTAGTTTTTCTAAATTTTCGTGATTCGTGCGAAACGCAGATCTGGTGATTAACTTCTCCAGAAATAATTTGAACATTTTTCAGAAGAAAAAAAGAATTATACAGCATTACGACAGGATGGTTATTTTCCGCGGAAACGACGCTTCTCACAATAACTAAAACACCGGCCAACACAAGGAAATGTTGCACAAGTGTTGGGACAAGTAACTTTTCGTGTGGGGAAGAAATCTGATTATGCTATGGCTGACGTTAGTAGTCGACAGGCATGGAGGACGCGAGGGTGATTGTGGACACTATGGTGGGGATAGGAGAGAGAGAGAGAGAGAGAGAGAATGACAGAACGTTAACAAATTGTTGCTTTGACTGATGCATCATACAATGATTTAGGGTCATGCAATAATCAAGGTAATGACAGTCATTTTGGTCGATATAAAACGTGGTCATTCGGAGAGCCCCAGATTTCATAAGTGGAGCAATAGAAGTAGACGACAGTGGAGTCAGTGTTCAGCTATGTCCTTGGCAAAGTACTGCATGTGGAACGTCACTAAAGACCATTACTGCTAAAGATTATGATCAAGAGTTAGATACTCATTCAGACGTTTGTTTTGCTCTAAACAGGCAAGCTATGACACCTCGAAGACCATACACCTTATCCACGTAACCAAATTAAACCAAAATCTCTAATATGTTCTTTTTCCCAACTAACGCTAAGCTGAGTAATGATTAATACTAAAGGCATGACGGCAGAAGGACGAGTTAGATCTGGATAATTTCTCATAGTAAACGGTCTAATACAGGGAAAATGATCGTAGAAATGACCTTGTACAAATTAAGGTTGCACAGGTAATGAGTCATTTATTATACTGCTACATAAATGGCAATTTGTGCAGACGAATGGGCGCACGTGTGGTAGGTTAAGAAGGATGAAGACTCAAAGGGAATTGGTTGATGTGGGTTGATGTGTCCAAGCGGCCGGTTATGCTAGCAATATACGACTGAGTAATGGGTGATACTCGATTCCACCTCAGAGGTATTGTCCCGTAAGATGCCCGTTACGAGCGACTTGGTCTGACAGGTATTGCGTCCACCCAAATCAAATCTTCAAAGTAGTTTGTTTAACCGAAGTAGGTCTCACTGTTAGCTGGTTACGATACATGAAATATGAACACATTTCTCATGGAAAGGAGGCAGTGGTGTGCAATGCAGAAGTGAAGATAACATAAATATGTATCTTGACTACTTGCTGTTTGGTTACTGAGGTGTCTGTTGGATATGTGAATACTAAATACTACTCACACGTGCGCATAGATGTATGAAAGAGTAACTTCACATAATCATGCACAGAAGTTTGGAAAAATAAAAGATATTCACATACACAGGTTATAAACCTATGTAAAACGAAATATTAATTGAAATACAAAGACGATTATTCTTTTTCCTCCGCTGTGAAAAAGTGTCAACCTTGTTCAGTGTTCATAATTTCATTACTGAGCAACAGCAAAACCTCACCTAACCTGGGTTAATATAATCAGGGAATGTAATCAAGGATATTGTAGTTAAACGTATACTTTCTAAGGTGTCAGAACACCGGAACTCTTATGAGAAAATTATACAAAACGAAAAAATTTTATGTGGAGATGGATTGTCCACTGTCACGTTTAAGCGGTGACAGATGGTTCATGAGTCAACTGTGTGGTGAACAGTTTGAATGATTCAGGCTGAACTGTCCGATGGTCTGCGGTCCAGTTCCGAGTTGTATGAGGATGATCCGCCAATGGTGAACTGTCCGTTTGTAAATAGTATGGAGTTTACCTGTCCAGGATTTAGCTGTCTTGTGCACGACTGTCTGGAGGTGAAATATCCTGTGGTGACCCGTACAGAGTCGAGCTGCTACGTACTTCGTCGTCCGATGATGTCTCACTGTCCATTGGCGAACTGTCCGGTGGCGATCTGGCCACGTAGCGCGAATGGGAACTAAAGAACAGATCAAGTTTCAGACATCCCGACCGTGTGAGGAAGTACAGCATCATGTTTCTTATTGCATTGCATGTATCGTTAGCATGGAGGACTTGTTTGTGAAAGAGTAAGCAAATATCAATGAAAACAGAAGAAAAAGTTGTTTCTGTGAATTATTACCGGAAAAGTTGTGGACATTACAGAGAACTGTGCGTGTCAAGATCCTAACGGATGATTTCTAACATATAGAAGAGTGACCCAAGTAAAGCGTTCAATGAAGACATACGTATCTGGGGATCTGATAGTGAAGCAAAGCAAAAACGTCATTCAGTATAATTTGGTAAGGAACACGATTAAAAAAAAAAAGTATGAATTTAGTTAAAGTACAGAATTCAGTTAGAAAAAAAAAAAGAATATTCACATAGAAATCGGGATTCAGCTGAACAAGTTATGCGGTTCATTCCATCAATGAATGGTGGTCATTTAACGCATGGGCTTCAGTTGAACACACTACAGGGCTCACTGCTCAAGGACCGTGAAGGTTTCAGCGATCAGCAAGTCAGGGTACTTCAGTATATCCACCATGACAGGCTGTTGAATGTCAGGTGTAGAATGGGCACACGATATACTGATGGCCCATTTTCTGGAAAGCTCTTCCAATAAGCGCCAAGGCAAGCAACACACGAGACAATGGTTCCCTGCAGAAACTGTTGGCGTCTCATTCAAGTGAGGTCGTTTCCTGCAGCTTAAGCAGCAATTTGCATTTATTGTCCGCCAACTCCAGGACCTCACGAGGTGAGGTGCAATCAGCTGTATCATCACCATGGGAATGAGAAAGTCCTCATGCCATTAACTGATGAAAAAAGACACACACCTTCAGGAGGTAAGGCAAACCCTTTCCTCAGCAAATGGCTCGATGAAAGAGTACGAATTTCATATGCGAGACGTACCTAATTTCGACCTTAGACGTGAGCTTAATGGCAAGAGGTCCTCTGAATTATAAGCCTCAAGCCCGCTGGTATTGCTGCAAGTCCTGTCTGAGGGAAACCGTGGGCTAGATCATGACAAGGGATGTAGAATGTTCTCATATATTTCTAAATTTGCGCAGGAAATAAGTAAGAAAAAAAGTAGACACTCCCATAGAATATCGTTGGTTAAACTACTGATGGCTAATTGAGGAGGCTTCACCGTCTGAGACACAGTGATAGCAATGATGATAATTATAATGATAACAATGATAATACTCATGATAAAAAATAATAAGAATAAAAATAAGAATAATGTTGATGATAATGATAATAATAATGATAATATTAATGATAATAATAATGATAATAATAATAATAATAATAATAATAACGATAATAATGATAATAGTAATAATAATGATAATAATAATAATAACAATAACAATAATAATAATAAATCATATGATGATGATGATGTTAACAATAATGGTAATAATAACAATCCAACTCCAGCCTAAAACTAAAAACATGCTGAGAAAATGCATACAACAACAAACAGATGAGCTATAAAATGAGTAGGGGGAGGAATCGAAAAGGTGGTTTTTGCTTATATACCAAGAGGGTTTATTTAGTCTACTTATAAGTGATGCTCTTCCCAGTGGTATGTGTAGATATGGATGCAGGTGTTGGCGATAAAGTGTTTATACTGACGTGCGTATAATCAGGTGTTGATGTAGTTAACGGTATGAGAATGGGCTGGAGTGTCTATGTAAATGTAAGTACCATTACAGGTGCAGGTGTGGTACGAACATGAGGTGGTGTGTGAAAGTGTGGAGTTAGTTTGGTGTGAATGTTACAGAAGGCGTCCTTAAGAGTGCTTTGTTGTTTGTGTATGGGCGGTTGTACGAACAAGATTTGATGGTGCAGAGGCGGAAGGTAGAGTGGGCAGATGTTAATATAGGTTCAGGTGAGAGTATGTGCAGTTTTGGGTACGGGTGTGGCTGTAGAAGTGAAAACAGGTGCAGGTCAGGACGTAGATATGGGTTGTGAGAGGGTCTTCGTTGGACATTTGGAACCAGACGAAGGGTATACAGGGAATGAATACATTTGTCTTGAATCGTTCCTTCTCACTAACGTTCCAGGGAGCTCCGGGGAAATCATTGGTAACTAATGGATCGTCAGCTTCCAGGACGCATCTTTCTGCATGTTGGTCGCCTTTGATGGAAAGGATCAAAAGAAACATCGCAACATTTGAATCCCAAGGAAAAAGAAAACCTCTGGAATTTCTGTGACAATTGGCAGAAGTCTTCCTTAATGGTAAAGATTACTGGACATTTCTCACGCAAGCAGTCACATGTCTTTCAGGTCTCAATTCAGGTTTAACGGTCGGTCACATTCAACTATCTCATAGGAAGGACGACTCAGACTGAACCCCGTAAGGAACATGAAGCCGGTGATTAAAAGTATACACTCACTAATCTCTGGCGAGGGAGACTTGCCTTATTAATGAATTTTGATGTTTAACATTCAGTAAGATTTTTCTTTTATCATATTTTCCATATGGTGAATGAATACGGAGCATTTCATATACTGTTAAGATTCAAAGAAATACAAAGTAATTCAAACAGCAACAAACTACTGGGTCCTTTCGAGGCTATTTGCGACAGAGGAAGATGTCAGAAACTCACAGATTAGTGTGGTAAAAGTCAGAAGGCATAAAGAAAATTCAAAGAGGAAAACCTGCAAGTTGCCACTGAGGCGCAGTGGACTTAAGACGAAATATTCATCAGGTCTATTCTTGAACGTGTCTATACTACTGCTTTCTACTATTCTACTTGGCAGATCATTCCATATGTTAACAATCCTGTTGAAGAGAAAGCGCTCTGCCTCATTCGAGGTAAAACCTTTGTCTACGAGTTTGTATCCATTACTATGAGTGACGTCAAACGAATCAAGTCTTAGGTGGCTTACTAGATTATCAGAGCCTTTAATAATTTTGAACACTTGTGCTGGATCACCTCTTAACCTTCTCTTAGCCTAAACGGCTAGACAGATTCAGGTCGTTTCATCGGCTCTCAAAAGATCTGCATTTCAGTCTAGGCATTATCTTGGTAGCTTAACGCTGGACTTTCTCCATTGTCTCTTTTTTAGGTAAGGTGACCAAGCCGAGCACAGTATTCAAGATGGGGACGAACCAATGAACTGTAAAGAGTAAGAATGATTTCTCTGGACTTAAATTGGAAGGCCCTACCAATGAATCCAAGAGTTTTGTTCGCTCATTTACTACTTCTGTACACTGCTTACTTTTTTCTTTTAAGTCACCAGAGATTATTATGCCAAAGTCTTTTTCCTAATTTACCTTTCTGCGGTTCAGCAGAATCCATACTGTAGCCATTTTGCTTCTACTACCGATATGTAAAACTTTGCACTTACTGATATCATAATTCATCTGCCACCGATGAGCCCAATCCATCGGTTTGTCTATTTCAGCTTGAAGCTGTAATACTTCAGTAATCACTAACTGGAGAGAAATTACTACGGTAATCTGCAGTATGGAAATACTCAGAGAAACTGCAAAACATCAGGTTGTTTTGGTGAAATGAACTAAGAAAACAATTTGCAAAGAAAATTCGTTGATTAACAACAGTCAGATCTGAAGCGAAAATTCCGAACTGTTGGTGATGAGAGGTAATATATTTGGGCCTGCGTATTAAACTGTAATTCAACCACTGGCTAGATTAAACGCCAAACCGAAGGTCATCTCCGGGGTCAGCTTGGACAAAGGACAAGTCCCGGAAAATAGGAAGTTTCATTGAAGTAACTCCCAATAGAACGTAGATGGTCAACATCTTGTATGTATGAATGTATTAATAGAGTACCTGTGCCACAGAGCAATGGCCCCATAGATATTCTAAAGTAATATCTAAGAGGCATCATATATATATATATATATATATATATATATATATATATATATTTTATTTATTTTATTATATTTTATC
>JAYMFT010268340.1:0-24238 GCA_038088735.1 Panulirus argus
GAAGTGATGTAGTTTTGTTTGTTATTTGATGCACTCTGGTGTGTCATGTGATACACTCTGACGTGTCAATTGATGCACTCTGGTGTGTCCTTGATGCACTCTGGTATGACAAGTGAGGATCTTTGATGTTTCAAATAATACACTTTGGTGTGTCAAATGATGCACTGTGGTGTGTCATGTGAATTATTTTGGTGTGCCAGGTGATGCATTATGGTGTCATGATGTGCATTATGGTATGTCAGGTTGTGCGCTCTGGTTTGTCAAGTGATGCACTCAGGTGTTTCCTGAAGTGTATTCTGGTTTGTCATATGATGCACTCTAGTGTGTCAAGTGATTTATCTGGTATGTCATGTAATGTTCTCTGGTGTGTCATATGATGCAATCTGTTGTGCCAGGTGTTTCACTCTGGTGTGTCACGAAGTGAATTCTGGTGTGTTAGGTGATACACTAAGGTGTCTCACGTGATGCACTAGTTTGCAAGAAGGGATGTACTTTGGTCTGTCAAATAATGCACTCTAGCGTGTGAATTGATGCACTCTGGTATATCAGGTGATACAATTTCATATGTTAAGTGATATACTCTTTCATATTAGTAGTTTCACTCTGGTATGTCATTAGGTGCATTATGGTGTCAAGTGACATACTTTGATGTGTCTAGTGGTGCTGTCTGGTGTTTCAAGTGATACAATGTTGTGAATCAAGTGATGCATTTCAGTATTATGTGATGCACTCTGATATATCACGTGATGCATTCTGGTATGAAGTGGTGCAGTTCGATGTAACAAGTGATAATATCTGGTGTGTCAAGTGGTGCATTCTTTTGTGTCAAACGATGCAGTCAAATGTGCCAGGAGATGTACTCCCGTTAATCATGTGATGTATTTTGGTGTGTCAGTTGATACACTCTGGCTTGTTAGGTGAATCACACTGCTGTGTCTAGTGATGTAGTCTGGATTTTCAGGTGATGTAGTTAGGTGAGTTACGCGGTAAATTTTGGTGTCTCAGGTGATACATTATGGTGTATCAAGCGATTCACTCTGTTGTATCAATATGTACGATGATGTGTTACGTGATGCACTCTTGTGTCTTAGATGTTGTACTCTAGTTTACCAAGTAATTTTCTTAAGCGTGTCAAGTGATAGACTCTAGTGTGTCATGAGGTGCATTCTGATGTGTCAGGTGATGCACTCGTGTCTCAAGTGATGCACTTTGGTTTGTAAGCGATGCACACTCATCTTTTAAGTGACGAGCTGTGTTTTTTTTAGAAAATATATTGTAGTGTCAAGTGATACTCTCTTGTGAGTTGGGTGATACACGATGGTGTGCGTTTTGGTGCATCTTGTGTCTCAGGTTATGCACTCCGATATGTGAAGTGATGCTCTCTGTTGTGTCATGAGTGCATTCTGTTATATCAGGTGATGCACTGAGGTGTTTCATGTGAAGCAATTTCATGTTTGAAGTGATGCCCTCTGGTGTTTCAGCTGGTACATTCTGGTGTGTTAGGTGACGTTCTCTGGTGTGTTAGGTAATTCATTCTCTTGTACCGGATGGTGGACTCTGATGTGACTTTGAAGCACTTTGGTGTGTCATCCGATGCATCTGGTGTGTCAGGTTATGCACTCTTGCTTGTCAGGTGATAAACTCTAGCATGTCATGAGGTTCTTTCTGGTATGTTAGGTGATGTCCCTGGTGTGTCAAGTAATATAATCTGGTGTGTCAGATGATACACTTTGGTTTGTCAGGTGTTGCACTTTGGTTATCAAATGATGCACTCTGGTGTGCTATTTTGTGTGTTCTGGTGAGTCAGTTGAAGAAGTGTCGTATGTCAAGTGATGCATTCTTGTGTGCTAAGTGATGCATGCTACTCTGTCAGGTAATGCACTCTCTTTTGTCGTGAGATGTACTCTGGTTTGCCTTGTATTGCATTTTGGTTTTTCAGCTCCTGCACTCTGATTTGTTAAGTGATGCAATATGGTGTGACAGAACGTGCATTCTGGTATGCTAGGTGATGCTCTGTGTTGTGTAAAAATTGATGCACTGTGGTGTGCTAAGTGATGCAGCTTGGTGTGTCATGAGGTGCATTTTGGTGTGGCAGGTGACGTATTGTTGCTTTAAGTCATGCACTCTGGTTTGTTAATTTTTGCATTTTGGTGTGTCATGTGATGCACTTTTGTGTGTAAAGTGATGTACTCAGGAGAGTCAAAGTGATGCACTTTGGTATGTAATATGATGTATTTTGTCAGGTGATACACTTTGCTGTTTCAAATGAAGCATTCTGTTGTCATGTGTTACCATCTGGTGTGTGAAGTGATATATTCTAGTTTGTTATTTGATGCACTCTGGTGTGTCATGTGATACACTCTGACTTGTCAATTGATGCACTCTGGTGTGTCTTTTTTGCACTGTGGTATGAAAAGTGAGGATCCTTAATGTTTCAAATAATGCACTTTGGTGTGTCAAATGATGCACTCTGGTGGGTCTTGATTTTCATTCTGGTGTGTCATGTGAAGCATTTTGGTGTGCCAGGTGATGCAGTATGGTGTCATGATGTGCATTATGATATGTCAGGTTGTGCGCTCTGGTTTGTCAAGTGATGTACTCAGTTGCTTCCTGAAGTGTATTCTGGTATGTCATTTGATGCACTTTAGTGTGTCAGATGAATTATCTGGTATGTCAAGTAATGTTCTCTGGTGTGTCATATGATGTAATCTGGTGTGTCATATGTTTCACTCTGGTGTGTCACGAGGTGAATTCTGGTGTGTCAGGCGATACACTCAGGTGTCTCATGTGATGCACTCCTGTGTAAGAAGGGATGTACTTTGGTCTGTCAAGTGATGCACTCTAGTGTGTAAAGTGATGCACTCTGGTATGTCAGATGATACATTTTCAGGTGTCAAGTGATACACTCTTGCATATTAGTGTTTTCACTCTGGTATGTCATTATGTGCATTATGGTGTCAAGTGACATACTTTGCTCTGTCAATTGGTGCTGTCTGGTGTTTCAAGTGATACACTGTGTTGAATTAGTGATGAATTTCAGTGTTAAGTGATGCTCTCTAATATATCACATGATGCATTCTGGTATCAAGTGATGCGCCTCGATGTAACAAGTGATGATCTCTAGTGTGTCAAGTGATGCATTCTTATGTGTCAAATGGTGCTGTCAAATGTGCCAGGTGATGTACTCCCGTTAGTCATGTGATGTATTTTGGTGTGTCAGGTGATACACTCTGGTTTGTTAGGTGATGCACACTGCTGTGTCAAGTGATGCAGTCTGGATTTTCAGGTGATGCAGTTTGGTGAGTTACACGGTACATTCTGGTGTCTTAGGTGATACATTTTGTTGTATCAAGCGATTCACTATGATTTGTCAATATGCACGATGATGTGTTACGTGATGCAGTCAGGTGTCTTAGATGTTGTACTCTAGTGTACCAAGTACTGCTCTTTGGCGTGTCAAATGATAGACGCTAGTGTGTTATGAGGTGCAATCTGGTGTGTCAGGTGATGCACTCTTGTGTCTCAAGTGATGCACTTTGGTTTGTAAGCGATGCACAGTCATGTTTCAAGTGATGAGCTGTGGTTTGTTAGAGAATGTATTCTAGTGTCAAGTGATATACTCTGGTGAGTTGGATGATTCACGCTAGTGTGCGTTTTGGTGCATTCTTATGTCTCAGGTTATGCACTCCGATATGTCAGGTGATGCTCTGTTGTGTCATGAGGTGCATTCTGTTATATCAGGTGATGCACTGAGTTGTGTCAGATGAAGCAATCCCATGTTTGAAGTGTGCACTTTGGAGTGTCAGGTGATGCACTCTGGTGTTTCAGCTGGTACATTCTGGTGAGTTTGATGACGTTCTCTGGTGTGACAGGTAATTAATTCTGTTGTACTGGATGAAGGACTCTGGTGTGTCAGGCTGTGCATTTTGGTGTGACGTTCAAGCACTTTGGTGTGTCAGGCGATGCATCTGTTGTGTCAGGTTATGCAATCTTGCGTGTCAGGTGATAAACTCTAGCATGTCATGAGGTTCTTTCTGGTATGTTAGGTGATGTCCCTGTTGTGTCAAGTAATGTACTCTGGTGTGCCAGGTGATGCACTTTCGTTTGCCAGGTGTTGCACTTTGGTTATCAAATGATGCACTCTGGTGTGCTATTTTGCGTGTTCTGGTGAGTCAGTTGAAGCACTATCGTATGTCAAGTGAAGCATTTTTGTGTACTAAGTGATGCACTCTGCTGTGTCGGGTGATGCTCTCTCATATGTCATGAGATGCATTGTGGTGTGTTATATAATGCACTCTGATTTGCCTTGTATTGCATTTTGGTTTGTCATCTCATGCACTCTGATGTGTTAAGTGATGCAATATGCTGTGACATAACGTGCATTCTGTTATGTTTGGTGATGCTCTGTGTTGTGTAAATTGATGCACTGTGGTGTGCTAAGTGATGCACCCTGTGTGTCATCAGGTACATTTTGGTATGACAGGTGACGCATTCTTGTTTTAAGTGATGCACTCTGGTTTGTCAATTTTTTCATTTTGATGTTGTCATGTGATGCACTTTTGTGTGTAAAGTGATGTACTGAGGAGAGTCAAAATGATGCACTTTGGTGTTTAATGTGATGCATTCTGTGTCAGGTGATATACTTTGCTGTTTCAAATGAAGCATTCTGTTGTATCATGTGTTACTATCTGGTGTGTGAAGTGATGTAGTCTTGTTTTGTTAGTTGATGCTCTCTGGTGTGTCATGTGATAGACTCTGACGTGTCAAGTGATGCACTCCTGTGTGTCTTTGATGAACTCTGCTATGAGAAGTGATGATCCTTAATGTTTCATATAATGCACTTTGATGTGTCAAATGATGCACTCTGGTGTGTCTTGATATTCATTCTGGTGTGTCATGTGAAGCATTTTGGTGTGCCAGGTGATACATTATGGTGTCATGATGTGCATTATGGTATGTCCTGTTGTGCACTCTGGTTTTTCAAGTGCTGCACTCAGGTGTTTCCTGAAGTGTATTCTGGTTTGTCATGTGATGCACTCTAGTGTGTCAGGAGATTTATGTGTTATGTTAAGTAATATTCTCTGGTGTGTAATATGATGCAATATGGTGTGTCAGGTGTTTCAATCTGGTGTGTCACTAGGTGAATTCTTGTGTGTCAGATGATACACTCAGGTGTCTCATGTGATGCACTCGTGTGTAACAAGGGATGTACTTTGGTCTGTCAAGTGATGCACTCTAGTGTGTAAAGTGATGCACTCTGGTATGTCAGGTGATATAATTTCATGTGTCAAATAATACAGTCTTGCATATTATTTGTTTCACATTGGTATGTCATTAGGTGCATTATGGTGTCAAGTGACATACTTTCCTGTGTCAAGTGGTGCTCTCTGGCGTTTCAAGAGATACACTCTGGTGAATTAAGTAATGCATTTCAGCGTTAAGTGATACACTCTGATATATCACGTGATGCATTCAGGTATCAGGTGTTGCACTTTGATGTATGAAGTGATGATCTCTGGTCATATGATGTATTTTGGTGTGTCAGGTGATACACTCTGGTTTGTTAGGTGATGCATACGTATGTGTCAAGTGATGTAGTCTGGCTTTTCAGGTGATGCAGTTTGATGAGTTTCGCGGTACATTCTGGTGTCTCAGGTGATGCATTTTGGTGTATCAAGCGATTCACTCTGATGTGTCAATATGCACGATGATGTGTTACGTGATGCAGTCAGGTGTCTTAGATGTTGCACTCTAGTGTACCAAGTAATGCATCTTGGCGTGTCAAGTGATAGACGCAAGCTTGTCATGACGTGCATTCTGGTGTGTCAGGTGATTCAATCTTGTGTCTCAAGTGATGCACTTTGGTTTGTAAGCGATACGCACTCATGTTTCAAGTGATGAGCTATAGTTTGTTAGAGAATGTATTCTGGTGTCAAGTGATACACTCTGGTGAGTTAGGTGATTCACGCTGGTGTGCATTTTGGTGCATTCTGGGGTTTTAGGTTATGCACTCCGATATGTCAAGTGATGCTCTCTGTTGTGTCATGAGGTGCATTCTGTTATGTCAGGTGATGCACTGAGGTGTGTCAGATGAAGCAATCCCATGTTTGAAGTGATGCACTCTGGTGTGTCAGGTGATGCTCTCTGGTGTTTCAGCTGGTACATTCTGGTGTGTTAGTTGACGTTCTATGGTGTGACATGTAAATCATTCTGTTGTACCGGATGATGGACTCTGGTGTGCCAGGTGTTGCACTCTAGTGTGACGGTGAAGAAATTTGGTGTATCAGGCGATGCATCTGGTGCGTCAGGTTATGCATCTGGTTTGTCAGGTGATGCACTCTTGAGTGTCAGGTGATGAACTCCGGCATGTCATGAGGTGCATTTTGGTATGTCACGTGATGTCCCTGGTGTGTCAAGTAATGTACTCTAGTGTACCATGTGATGCACTTTTGTTTGTCAGGTGTTGCACTTTGGTTATCAAATGATGCACTCTGGTGTGCTATATTGTGTGTTTTGGTGAGTCAGTTGAATGACTCTCGTATGTCAAGTATTGCATTTTTGTGTACTAAGCGATTCACGCTGCTGTGTCAGGTGATGCACTCATGTGTCATGAGATTTATTGTTGTTTCATGTGATGCATTCTGGTTTGCTTTGTAGTTAATTTGGTTTGTCAGCTTATGCACTCTGATATGTTAAGTGATGCAGTATGGTGTGACATAACGTATATTCTGGTATGTTTGGTGATGCTCTGTGTTGTGTAAATTGATGCACTATGGCGTGTTAAGTGGTGCACTCTGGTGTGTCATGAGGTGCATTTTGGTATGGCAGGTGAATCATTCTTGTGTTAAGAGATGCACTCTGGTTTGTCAATTGATTCATTTTGGTGTATCATAGATGCACACTTGTGTTTAAAGTGATATTCTCTGGTGTGTCAAAGTGATGCTCTATGGTGTGTCATGTGATGCAGTCTGATGTATCAGTTGATATACCTTGGTGTTTCAAATGAAGCATTCTGTTATGTCATATGATACTCTATGATGTATGAAGTGATGTAGTCTGGTTTGTTAGTTGATGCACTTTGGTGTGTCATGTGATACACTCTTACGTGTCAAGTGGTGCACTCTGGTATGACAAGTGATGATCCTTGATGTTTCAAATATTGCATGTTGGTGTGTCAATTGATGCACTTTCCTGTGTCTTGATATTCATTCATGTGTGTCATGTGATGCATTTAAGTGTGCCAGGTGATGCACTATGGTGTCATGATATGCGTTATGGTATGTCAGGTTTTGCATTCCAGTTTGTCAAGTGATGCACTCAGGCGTTTCCTTAAGTGCATTCTGGTATGTCAGGTGATGCACTCTAGTGTATCAGGTAATTTATCTGGTATGTCAAGTGAGGTTCTCTGGTGCGTCATATGTTGCAATCTGATGTGTCAGGTGTTTCACTCTGGTGTGTCTATTGTTGCACTCTGGTGTGTCACGAGGTGCATTCTGGTGTGTCAGGTGATACACTCAGGTGTCTTTTGTGATGCACTCGTGTGTAACAGGAGATGTACTTTGGTCTGTCAAGTGATGCACTCTAGTGTGTAAAGTGATGCACTCTGGTATGTCAGGTGATACAATTTCATGTGGTAATTGATACACTCTTGCATATTAGTTGATGCGCTCTGGTATGTCATTAGGTGCATTTTGGTGTCAAGTGACATACTTTGCTGTGTCAAGTGGTGCTCCCTGGTGTGTCAGGTGATACTCTGTAGTGAATCAAGTGATGTATTTCAGTGTTAAGTGATGCAAACTTATATATCACGTGATGCATTCTGGTATCAAGTGGTGTTCTTTGATGTAACAAGTGATGACCTTTGGTGTGTCAAGTGTTGCTTTCTTTTGTGTCAAATGGTGCAGTCAAATGTGCCGGGTGATGTACTCTCGTGTGTAATGTGATGTATTTTGGTGTGTAAGGTGATACACTCTGGTTTGTTAGGTGATGCACACTGCTGTGTCAAGTGATGCAGTCTGGTTTTCAGGTGATGCAGTTAGGTGTGTTAAGAGGTGCATTCTGGTGTCTCAGGTGATGTATTTTGGTATATCAAGTGATTCGCTCTGATTTGTCAATATGCACGATGATGTTCTACGTGATGCACTCTGGTGTCTTAGATGTTGCTAGTGTGCCAAGTAATGTACTTTGGCGTGTCATGTAATAGACGGATTTGTGTCATGAGGTGCATTCTGGTACGTTAGGTGATGTCGTATGATGTCGATGGAATCTGGTGTTCTAAGTGATGTATTTTGGTACGTCAGGTGATGCACTCTTGTGTCTCAATTGATGCACTTTGGTTTGTAAGCAATGCGCTCTCATGTTTTAAGTGAGGAGCTGTGGTTTGTTAGAGAATGCTTTATGATGTCAAGTGATACACTCTGGTGGGTTAGGTGATTCATGCTGGCGTGTCTTTTGGTACATTCTAGTGTCTCAGGTTATGCACTCTGATATGTCAGGTGATGGTCTCTGTTGTGTCATGAGATGCATTCTGTTATGTCAGGTGATGCACTGAGGTGTGTCATGTAAAGGAATCCCATGTTTAAAGTGATGCACTCTGATTTTTCAGCTGGTACATTCTGGTGTGTTAGTTGACGTTCTCTGATGTGACAGGTAATTCATTCCATTGTACCGGATGATGGACTCTGGTGTGTCAGGTGGTGCACTCTGGTGTGACGCTGAAGAACTTTGGTGTGTCAGGCGATGCATCTGGTGTGTCAGGTTATGTTTCTTGTGTGTCAGGTGATGCACTCTTGCGTGTCAGGTGATGAACTCTGGCATTTCATGAGGGGCTTTCTGGTATGTCAGGTGATGTCCCTGGTATGTCAAGTAATGTACTCTGGTGTACTAGGCGATGCATTTTGTTTTTTCAGGTGTTGCACTTTGGTTATCAGATGGTGCACTCTGGTGTGCTATATGGTGTGTTCTGGTGAGTTAGGTGAAGCTCTCTCGTATGTCAAATAATGTATTCTTGTGTGCTAAGTGATGCACGCTGCTGTTTCAGGTGATGCACTCTCATTTGTCATGAGATGCATTCTAGTGTGTCATATGATGCACTCTGGTTTGCCTTATAATGCATTTTGGTTTGTCAGCTGATGCTCTCTGATGTGTTAAGTGATGCAATATTATGTGACATAACGTGCATTCTGGTCTGTTAGGTGATGCTCTGTGTTGTGTAGATTGATGAACTATGGCGTGTTAAGAGGTGCACCCTGGTGTGTCATGAGGTGCTTTTTTGTATGTCAGGTGACTCATTCTTGTGATAAGTGATGCACTCTGGTTTGTCAATTGATTCATTGTGATGTGTCTTATGATGCACTTTTGTGTGTAAAGTGATATTTTCTGGTATGTCAAAATGATGCTCTCTTGTGTGTTATGTGATGAATTCTGATGTGTCAGGTGATATACTTTTGTGTTTCAAATGAAGCATTCTTTTGTGTCATGTGATACACTCTGGTGTGTTAAGTGATGTAGTCTGGTTTGTTAGTTGATGCACTCCGGTGTGTCATGTGATACGCTCTTACGTGTCAAGTGAAGCACTCTGGTATGACAAGTGATGATCCTTAATGTTTCAAATATTGCACTTTGTGTGTCAAATGGTGCACTCTGGTGTGTCTTGATATTCATTCTGGTGTGTCATGTTATGCATTTTGGTGTGCCAGGTGATGCACTCTGGTGTCATGATATGCATTATGGTATTTCAGGTTGTGGACTCTGGTTTGTCAGTTGATGTACTCAGGTGTTTTCTGAAGTGCATTCTGTTACGTCAGGTGATGCACTCTAAACTGTCAGGTGATTTATCTAGTATGTCAAGTGATGTTCTCTGGTGTGTCATATGATGCAATCTAGTGTGTCAGGTGTTTCACTCTGGTGTGTCTATTAATGCACTCTGGGGTGTCACGAGGTGCATTCTGGTGTGTCAGGTGATACACTCAGGTGTGTCATGTGATGCACTCGTATGTAACAAGGGATATACTTCGGTCTTTCAAGTGATGCACTTTAGTATGTAAAGTGATGCTCTCTGGTATGTTATTTGATACAATTTGATATGTCAAGTGGTACAGACTTGTATATTAGTTGATGCACTCTGTTATGTCATTAGGTGCATTATGGTGTCAAGTGATATAATTTGCTGTGTCAAGTGGTGCTCTCTGGTGTGTCGGGTGATACACTGTGGTGAATCAAGCGATGCATTTCAGCGTTGTGATGCACTCTGGTACACCATGTAATGCATTCTGGTATCAAGTGGTGCACTTTGAGGTAAAAAGTGCTGATCTCTGGTGTGACAAGTGATTCATTCTTGTGTGTCAAATAATGTAGTCAAATGTGTCAGGTGATGTACTTTCGTGCGTCATGTGATGCATTTTCGTTTTTAGGTGATTTACTCTGTTTTTTTTTAGGTGATGCACTCTTGTGTGTCATATGATGCACTGTTTGACGGGTGATGCACTCTGGTGTTTTAGCTGGTACACTCTGGTGTGTTAGGTGACGTTCTCTTGTGTGACAAGAATTCATTCTGTTGTGACAGTTGATGGACTCTGGAGTGTCAGGAGATACACTCTTTTGTGTCAGGTGGTGCACTCTGGTGTGACGTTGAAGCACTTTGATGTGTCAGGAGAAGCATCTGGTGTGTTAGGTTATGCATCTTGTGTGTCAGGTGATGCACTTTGGCATGTCATGAGGAGCTTTTTGGTATGTCAAGTGATGCCCTCTGGTGTGTCAAGTAATGTTCTCTGTTGTGCCAGGTGATGCACTTTGGTTTTTCAGATGTTGCATGTTGCACTTTGTTTATCAAATGATTCGCTCTGGTAAAATATTTTGTTTGTTCTGGTGAGTCAGGTGAAGCACTCTGGTATGTCAAGTTATGCATTCTTGTGCGGTAAGTGAATCACGCTGCTGTGTCAGGTGATGCACTCTTATGTGTCAGGATATAAACTCTGGTGTGCCAGGTGATGCAGTCTGGTGTGCCTTGTAGTGCATTCTGGTTCGTCAGCTGATGCACTCTAATGTGTTATGTAATGCAATATGGTGTGACATACGTGCATTCTGGTATGTTAGGTGATGTTGTGTGTTGTGTAAGTTGATGTACTCTGATGTGTTAAGTGATGCACCTGGTGTGTCATTAGGTGCATTTTGGTGTTTAATGTGATGCACTTTTGTGTTTAAAGTGATGGACTCAGGTGTGTCAAAGTGATGCAGTTTGGTGTGTAATGTGTTGCATTCTGTGTCAAGTGATACTTTCTGGTGTTTCAAATGAAGCGTTCTGTCGTGTCATGTGTTACAGTCTGATGTGATGTAGCTTGGTTTGTCAGTTGATGCTCTCTGGTGTGTCATGTGATACACTCTGACGTGTCAATTGATGCACTCTGGTGAGTCATTCATGCACTCTGGTATGACAAGTGATCCTTGATGTTTCAAATAATGCACTTTGGTGTGTCATATGATGAACTCTGGTGTGTCTTGATATTAATTCGGTGTGTCATGTGATGCATTTTGGTTTGCCAGGTGATGCACTCTGGTGTCATGATATGTATTATTGTATGTTAGGTCGCACATTCTAGTTTTCAATTGATGTACTCAGGTGTTTCCTGAAGTGCATTCTGATATGTCAGGTGATGCACTCTAGTGTCTCAGGGGATTTATCTGGTATGTCAAGTGATATTTTCTGGTGTGTCATATGATGCAATCTGGTATGTCAGGAGTTTCACTTTGTTGTGTCTATTGATGAACTCTGGGGTGTCTCGAGGTGCATTCTGGTTTGTCAGGTGATACACTCAGGTGTCTCATGTGATGAACTCGTGTGTAACAAGGGATGTACTTTGGTCTGTCAAGTGATGCACTCTAATGTGTAGAGTGATGTCTGGTGATACAATTTGATGTGTCAAGGGATACACTATTGTATATTAGTTGATGCACTCTGGTATGTCATTAGGTGTATTATGGTGTCAAGTGACATTCTTTGCTGTGTCAAGTGGTGCCCTCTGGTGTGTCAGGTGATACGCTCTTGTGAATCAATCGATGCATTTCAGTGTTAAGTGATGCACTCTGGCATATCACGTAATGCATTCTGGTTTCAAGTGGTGCACAGATTATGTAACAAGTGATGATATCTGGTGTGTCAAGTAACGCATTCTTGTGTGTCAAATGATGCCGTAAAATGTTTCAGGTGATGCCCTCTCGTGTATCATGTGATGCATTTTGGTGTGTCTGGTGATACACTCTGGTTTGTTAGGTGATGCACACTGGTGTTTCAAGTGATGTAGTTTGGTTTGTCAGTATAGTGTGTCAAGTGGTACATTCTGGTGTCTCAGGTGATTTACTCTGATGTGTCAATATGCACGATGATGTGTTAAGTGATGCACTCTGGTGTCTTAGATGTTGCACTCTAGTGTGCCAAGTAATACACCTAGGTGTGTCAAGTGATAGACATTAGTGTGTCATGAGGTGCATTCTGGTATATCAGGTGATGCAGTATGGTGTGTCAGGCGATGCATTCTGGTGTGTTAAGTGATGCATTCTGGTATGTCAGCTAATGCACTCTTGTGTCTCACGTGATGCACTTTAGTTTGTAAGCGATGAGCTCTCATGTTTCAAGTGATGAACTATGGTCTTTGTTAGAGAATGCATTCTGGTGTCAGGTGAGTTAGGTGATTCACGCTGTTGTGCATTTTGGTGCATTCAGGTGTCTTACGCTTTGCACTCCGATATGTCAGGTGATGCTCTCTGTTGTGTCATGAGGTGCATTCTGGTATGTCAGCTGATGCACTGTAGTGTGTCAGGTGAAGCACTCCCGTGTTTGAAGTGATGAACTCTAGTTTGTCAGGCGATGTATTCTGGTGTTTCAGCTGGTACATTCTGGTGTGTTAGGTGACGTTCTTTGGTGTGACAGGTAAATCACTTTGTTGTACCGAATGATGGATTCTGGTGTGTCAGGAGATACACTCTGGTGTGTCAGGTGGTGCACTCTGGTGTGACGTTGAAGTACTTTGGTGTGTCAGGCAATGCATCTGGTGTGTTAGGTTATTCATCTGGTGTGTCAGGTGATGCACTCTGGCTTGTCACGAGGTGTTTTCTGGTATGTCATGCGATGTCTCTGGTGTGTCAAGTAATGTACTCTGGTGTGCCAGGTGATGCACTTTGGATTGTCAGGTGTTGCACTTTGGTTATCAAATGATGCACTATGATGTGCATTATGGTGTTTTCTAGTGAGTCAGGTGAAGCACTCTTGTATGTCAAGTGATGCATTCTTGTGTGCTAAGTGATGCACTCTGCTGTTTCATATGATGCACTCTCATGTGTCATGAGATGCACTCTGGTGTGTCAGGTGATGCACTCTACTTTGCCTTGTAGTGTATTTTGTTTTGTCAGCTTATGCACTCTGATGTGTTAAGTGATGCAATATGGTGTGACACAACGTGCATTCTGGTATGCTAAGTGATGCTCTGTGTTGTGTAAATTGATGCACTGTGGCGTGTTAAGTGGTGCACCCTGGTGTGTCATGAGGTGCTTTTTTGGTATGTCAGCTGACGCATTCTTTTGCTAATTGATGCACTCTTGTCTGTCAAGTGATGCACTCTGGTTTGTCGGTTGATGCATTTTGGTGTGTCATATGATGCACTCTTTTGTGTAAAGTGATGTACTCTGGTTTGTCAAAGTGATGCGCTATCTCGTGTCATGTGATGCATTCTGATGTGTCAGGTGATACACCATGGTGTTTCAAATGAAGCATTCTGTTGTGTCATTTGTTACGCTCTGGTGTATGAAGTGATGTAGTCTGGCTTGTTAGCTGATGCACTCTGGTATGTCACATGATACACTCTTACGTGTCAAGTGATGCACTCTGGTATGACAAGTGATGATCCTTGATGTTTCAAATAATGCACTTCGGTGTGTCATATGATGCACTCTGGTGTGTCATGATATTAATTTTGTTGTGTCATGTGATGCATTTTGGTGTGCCAGGTGATGCACTCGGGTGTCTTGATATGCATTATGGTATGTTAGGTTTTGCACTCTGGTTTTTCAAGAGATGCACTCAGGTGTTTCCTGAAGTGCACTCTGGTATGTCAGGTGACGCGCTTTAGAGTGTCAGGTGATTTATCCGGTATGTTAAGTGATGTTCTCTTGTGTGTCATATAAAGCAGTGTGGTGTGTCAGGTGTTTCACTCAGGTGTGTCTATTGAAGCACTCTGGGGTGTCACGAGGTGCATTCTGGTGTGTCAGGTGATACACTCAGGTGTCTCATGTGATGCACTCGTATGTGACCACGGATGTACTCTGGTCTGTCAAGTGGTGCACTCTGGTGTGTAAAGGGATGCGCTCTGGTATGTCAGGTGATATACTTTGATGTTTCAAGTGATACACTCTTATATATTTGTTGATGCACTCTGGTATGTCATTAGGTGCATTATGGTGTCAAGTGGTGCTCTCTGGTGTGTTAGGTGATAATGTGGTGAATCAAGCGATGCATTTCAGTGTTAAGTTATGCACTCTTGTGTATCACGTGATGGATTGTGGTATCACGTGGTTTACTTTGATGTAGCAAGTGATGATCTTTGGTGTGTCAAGTGGTGCATTCTTGTGTGTCAAATGATGCAGTCTAATGTGTCAGATGATGCACTCTCGTGTGTCATGTGATGTATTTTGATGTGTCAGGTATCTTGGTGTGTTAAGTGGTTCATTATGGTGTTTCAGGTGATGCATTCAGCTGTGTCAAGTGATTCATTCCGATGTGTCAATATGCACGATTATGTGTTAAGTGATGCAGTGTGGTTTCTTAGATGTTGCACTCTGATGTGTCAAGTGATACACACTAGTGTGTCATCAAGTGCATTTTGGTGTCATGTGATGCAGTATGGTGTGTCAGGCGATGCTTTTGGGTGTGTTAAGTGATGCATTTTGGTGTGTCAGGTGATGAACTTTGATGTGTCATGAGGTGCATTTTGGTATGTCAGGTGATGCACTCTGGTTTTAAGTGATGCGTTCTCATGTTTGAAGTGATTCACTGTGGTGTGTCAGAGAATGAACTCTGGTGTGTCAAATGTTGCACTCTGGTGAGTCAGGTGATTCACGCTGGTGAGTCTTTTGGTGCTCTCTGGTGTCTCAGATGATGCACTCTGATGTGTCAAGTGATGCTGTCTGTTGTCATGAAGTTTATTCTGGTATATCTGGTGATGCACTGTTGTATGTCAGGTGAAGCTCTCCCGTGGTTGAAGTGATGCAGTTTGGTGTGTCAAGTGATGCACTCTTGTGACGGATGATGCACTCTGGTGTTTCAGGTGATGTACTCTGGCGTGTCATGAGGTGCTTTCTTTTTTGTCGGGTGATGCACTCTGCTTGTCAAATGATGCACTCTGGTGTGCTAAGTAATGCACTTTGGGGTGTCAGGTCTTGCAGTTTGGTTGGCAAATGTGCCATATGGTGTATTGTGGTTTGTCAGGTGAAGCACTCTGGTATGTAAAGTGATGCACTCTTGTGTGTTAAGTGATGTAGGATGCTGTGTAAGGTTATGCACTCATGTGTCAGGTGATGCACTCTTGTGTGTTTTGTGGTGCATTCTGGTGTGTCAGGTGGTGCACTATGATGTGTCAAGTGATAGAGTATGGTATGACATGAGGTGCATTCTGGTATGTCAGGTGATTCACTGTGGTGTGTAAGTTGATGCACTGTAGCGTGTCAAGATGATGCACCCTGGTGTGTCATGAGGTGCATTTTGGTATGTCAGGTGATGCATTCTTGTGTCAAGTGATGCACCCTTGTCAGTCAAGTGATGCACTGTGGTGTGTCAATTGATGCATTTTGGTTTGTCACGTGATGCACTCCTTTGTGTCAAGTGCTGTAGTCTGGTGTGTCAAAGTGATGCACTATGGTGTGTCACGTGATGCATTCTGATCTGTCTGTTGATGCACTCAGGTGTTTCAAATGAAGCATTCTGTTGTGTCATGTGATACACTCTGATGTGCCAAGTGATATATTCTGGTTTATTAGGTGATGCAATTTGGTGTGTCATGTGATACACTCTGATGACTCAACTGATGCACTCTGCTGTGTCAGGTGATGCACTCTTGTATGAAGAGTGATGATCCTTGGTGTGTCAAGTGATTCACTCTTGTGTGTCAAATGATTACACTCTGGTGTGTCAAGTCATGAATTCTGGTGTGTCATGTAATGCATTTTGGTGTACCAGGTGATACAATCTCGTTTGCCTGGTAATGCACTCTTGTTTGTTGTGTGATGCATTCTGGTATGTCAAATAATGCACTTTGGTGTGTCAGGTGATGCACTCATGTTTGTCTTGATATGCATTCTTGTAAGTTATGTGATGGACTTTGGTTTGTCAAGTGATGCACTTTGGTGTGACACAAGGTGCGTTCTTGTGTGTCAGGTGATGGACTGTGATGAGTAAGATGATGCACTCTGGTGTGCCACGTGGTGCATTCTGGTGTGTCAGGTGATTCGCTTTGGGTGTGTCAACTAATGCACCAATATGTGTCATGAAGTGCATTCTGGTATGTCAGGTGATGTATTCTGGTGTCAAATGATGCACTCTGTTGTATAAAGTAATGCACTCTAGAGTGTCAAGTGGTGCACTCTGGTATGGTAGTTGATGCACTTTTGTGTCTCAAGTGATGTATTCTTTTTAAGTGGTTTAATCTGGTTTATCAAGTGATGCACTCTGGTGTGTCAAGTAATGCACTCTGCTGTGTCATGATATGCATTCTTGTTTGTCAGGTGATGCACTCTGGGTTATCAAGTGATGTACTTTGGTGTGACACGAGGTGCGTTCTGGTGTGTCATGTGATGGACTTTGGTGTGTAAGATGATGCACTCTGGTGTACCATGTGGTGCATACTGGTGTGTCAGGTGATTCGCTCTGGGTATGTCAACTGGTGCACCCTTATGTGTCATGAGGTATTTTGGTATATTATGTGATGTATTCTGGTGTCAAATGATGCACTCTGGTGTGGCAGTTGATGCACTTTCGTGTGTCAAGTGATGCATTCTTGTTTTTAAGTGATGTAATCTGGTTAGTCAAATGATGCACTCTAGTCTGTCAAGAGTGCATCTCTTGACACCAGAGTACATCACCTGACATACTAGAATGCACCTCATTACATATAAGGGTGCACCAGTTGGCACACCCAGAGAGCACTACATGGCACACATGAGTGCACTATCTGACACTCCAGAGTGCATCACCTGAAATATCAGAATGCACCTCATGACACACCAAAGTGCATCACTTGACAACCCACAGTGCATCAGCTGACATACCAGAATGCTCATCATAACACAGCTTAGTGCATTACTTGACACACCAGAGTGCATCACTTAACAAACCAGATTACATCACTTAAAAAAAAAGAATGCATCCTTTGACACACGAAAGTACATCAACTGCCACACCGAAGTATGTCAGATGGTGCAATCTGGGTTGTCAAGTGATGCACTGTGGAGTGTCATGTGATGCACTCTGGTGTGTTAAGTGATGCACTCTGATTTGTCGGGTGATGCACTTTGGTGTGTCAGGAGATGCACTCCGAGTGTCATGATGTGCGTTCTGGTATGTCAGGTGATGCACTCTTGTTTGTTAAGTGATGCACTTTGGTGTGTCATGAGGTGCATAATGGTTTGTCAGAAGATGTACTGTGGTGTGTTAGGTAATGCATTCTTGCTTTTAAATGATGTACTCTGGTGTGTCAAGTGATGCACTCTGTTGTGTCAAGTGATGCCCTTTGGTGTGTCAAATGATGAACTCTGGTGTATCAGGTGATGCACTCAGAAACCAAATGATGCACTATGGTGTGCCATATGGTGCGTTCTGGTATGTCAGATGTTGCGCTCTGGTATGTCAGGTGATGCACTTTCGTGTGTCAGGTGATGAACTCTGGTGTGCCTTATGGTGCATTCTGGTGAGTCATGTGATTTACTCTGCTCTGTCAAGTGATGCACGCTGGTGTGTCAAGTGGTGCGCTCTGGTGAGTTAGGTGATGAACTCTGGTGTGTCAAGTGAAGCATTTTGGTATGTTAGGTGATGCAATCCGGTGTTTTGAATGAAACATTCTGTTGTGTTAGGTGATACACTCTGGTGTATCTAGTGATTTACTCTGGTGTGTCAGGTATACACTCTCATGAGTCAAGTGATGCACTCTAGTGTCAAGTGATGCACTCTGGTGTGTCAGATGATACACTCTGGTATGTCAGGTTATGGACCCTGACATCAAGTGATGCACTCTGGTATTACAAGTGGTGATCTTTGGTGTGTCAAGTGATGCACTCTGTTGTCAAATGATGCACTCTGGTGTGTCAAGGGATGCATTCTGGTGTGTCATGTAATGCATATTGGTGTTTCAGGTGATACACTCTGGTATGTTAAGTGATGCACTCTGGTATGTCAGGTGATGCACTTTGGTGTGTCAGGCGATGCACTCTGGTCTGTCAGGTGATGTATTCTGGTGTGCCATGGTATGCATTCTGGTATATCAGGTGATGCTCTCTGGTTTGTCAAATGATGCACTTTAGTATATCATGAGGTGCATTCTGATATGTATAGTGATGCACTCTCTTGTGTCAGGTAATACACTCTGGTGTACAATGCGTTGCATTCTGGTTTGTCAAGTGATACACTCTGGTGTGTCAAGTGTTACACCCTGGAGTGTAATGAAGTGCTTTTTGGTATGTCAGGTGATGCACTCTGGTGTGTCAAGTGATGCACACAGGTGTGCCAAGTGATGTACTCTGGTGAGTCAGGTGATACACTCCGGTGTGTCAAGGGATGCACTCTGCTGCGTCAAGTGATGCACTTTGGTGTGTCAGGTGATGTACTCTGGTGTGTCATGAAGTGCATTCTGGTATGTCAGTTGATGCACTCTGGTGTGTCAAGTGATGCACTCTGGTGATTCATGAGGTGGATTCTGGTATGTCAGGTGTTACACTCCGGTATGTCAAGTGATGCACTCTGGTTTGTTGGGTGATGCACTTTGGCGTGCCATGTGATGCACTCTGTTTTGGCATGAGTCACACTCTGGTATATCAGGTGATGCATTCTGGTGTCAAGTGATGCGCTCTGGTGTGTCTAGGGATACACTCTAGTGTATGAGGCGACGCACTCTGGTGTGCCATATGCTTCATTGTTTTGTGTTAGGCGATGCACTGTTATGTATAATGAGGTGTATTCTGGTATGTCAGGTGATGTACTCTGTTGGTGTCAGGTTTTGCACTCTTTTCTGTCAGGTGATACACTCTGGTGTGTTAGGTGGTGCAATTTGGTGTAATGGGTGATGCATTCTGGTGTGACGGGTGATGCACTCTGGTGTGTCAGTTGATACACTCTCTTGTGTCAGGTGGTGCATTCTGGTGCGTCAGGTGAGAACTCTGGTGTGTCAGTTGATGCACTCTGGTGCAACATGTTGTGCATTCTGGTTTTTCAAGTGATGTACTCCGTTGCGTCAGGTGATGCACTCTGGTGTATCATGATGTGCGTTCAGGTATGTCAGGTGATGCACTCTGGTGTGCCATGTGGTGCATTCTGCTGTGTCAGGTGATGCACTCTGGTGTGTCATGATGTGTATTTTGGTATGTCATTTGATACATTCTGGTGTGTTAGGTGGTTCAGTCTCATTTGACGGGTGATGCACTCTTTTGTGTTAGGTGACACACTCTGGCGTCCCAGGTGGTGTTCTCTGGTGTAACGGATATTGCACTCTAATGTGTCAGGTGATACACTCTTTTGTGTCAGTTGGTGCACTCTAGTGGGACGGGTGATGCACTCTGGTGTGTCAGATGGTGCACTCTGGTGTAAAGGAAGATGCATTCTGGTGTGAAAGATGATGCTCTCTTGTGTGAAGGGTGATGCAATCTGGTTTGTTTGGCGGTGTATTTTGATGTATCATGTTGTGCACCTTCGTGTGCCAGGTTATACACTCTGGTGTGCCAGGTGGCGCACTCTTATGTGACAGGTTGTGCACTTTGGTATAGCAGATTGTGCCCTCAGGAGTACCAGGAAGTGAACTCTGGTGTGCCACCTGATGTACACTTGTGTGCCACCTGGTGCACTCCTGTGTGCCAGGTGATGCATTCTGGTATGTCACCTGATGCACTTTGTATGCCAGGTGCCGTACTCAGGTGTGCCAGGTGGAGTGCAAGATGATGCACTAAGGTGTGTTGGGTAATCCACTCTGGTGTGTCAGATGATGCACTCTGCTTTACCAAGTGGTGTTCTATGGTATGCCAGGTGGTGCACTCCGATGTGCTAAGTGGTGCTCTCTGGTGTGCCACGCGGTTCTTTCTATTATATGCTAGGTAGTGCTCTCTGGTGTGTTAGCAAAGGTGCACCCTGATGTCCTAGGTGGCGACATCTGGTTTCTCAGGTGGTGTACTCTGGTGCGTTAGTACACTGTAGTGTGCTAGGTTGTGGACTTCACTGTGCTAGGTAGTACAATGTAGTGTGCCAGGTGGTGCACTCTGGGGTGCCTGTTATAACACTGTAGTGTGCTAAGTGATGCACTCTGGTGTGCTAAGTAGTACACTGTAGTGTGCCAAGTGGTGCAGACTGGTGTGCTAGGTAGTACACTTTAGTGTGCTAGGTTGTACAATCTGTTGTGCTAGGTAATACACTGCAGTGTGCCTGGTGGTGCACTCTGGTGTGCTAGTTTTACACTGTAGTGTGCTAGGTAATGCACTCAGGTGTGCTAGATAGTACCTTGTAATGTGCCAAGTGATGCATTCTGGTGTGCTAGGTAATATACTGAAGTGTGCTAGGTGGTGCACTCTGATGTGCTCGGTAGTACAATATAGTGTGCCAAGTGGTGCACTCTGGTGTCCTAGGAAGTACATTGTAGTGTGCCCAGTAGTGGACTTTGGTGTGCTAGGTAGTACACTGTAATGTGCCAAGTGGTGCACTCTGGTGTGCTAGGTAGTGCAATGTAGTGTGCCAGGTAATGCACTCTGGTGTGCTAGATAGTACAATGTAGTGTGTCAGTTGGTGCACTCTGGTGTTCTAGGTAGTGCACTTTAGTGTGCTAGGTGGTGCACTGTAGTGTGTTAGGTAGTACACTACAGTGTGCTAGATGATGCGGTCTGGTGTGCTAGGAAATACACTATAGTGTGCCAGGTGGTGCACCCTGGTGTGCTCGGTAGTACACTGTAGTGTGCCAAGTGGTGCACTCTGGTGTCCTAGGAAGTACATTGTAGTGTGCCAGGTGGTGGACTTTGGTATGCTAGGTAGTGCACTGTAGTGTGCCAAATTGTGCACTCTGGTGTGCTAGGTAGAACAATGTAGTGTGCCAGGTTATGCATTCTGGTGTGCTAGGTAGTACACTGTAGTGTGCTAGGTGATGAACTCTGGTGTGCTAGGTAGTACACTGCAGTGTGCTAGATAATGCACTCTGATGTGTTAGGTATTACACTGAAGTGTGCTAGGTGGTGCACTCTGGTGTGCTCGGTAGTACAATGTAGTGTGCCAAGTGGTGCACTCTGGTGTCCTAGGAAGTACATTTTAGTGTGCCAGGTGGTGGACTTCGGTATGCTAAGTAGTACACTGTAGTGTGCAAAGTGGTGCAATCTGGTGTGCTAGGTAGTACAATGTAGTGTGCCAGGTTATGCATTATGGTGTTATAGGTAGTACACTGTAGTGTGCTAGGTGGTGCACTCTGATGTGTTAGGTAGTACACTGCAGTGTGCTAGATAATGCATTCTGGTGTGTTAGGTATTACACTGTAGTGTGCTAGGTGGTACACTTTGGTGTGCTAGGTGTGCACTCTGGTATGCTAGGTAGTACACTGTAGTGTGCCAGGTGGGGCATTCTGGTGTGCTTGGTAGTGCACTGGAGTGTGCTAGGTGATGCACTCTGGTGTGCTAGGTAGAATACTGTAGTGTGCCGTGTGGTGTACTCTGGTTTGCTAGGTAGTATAATGTAGTGTGCCAGGTGGTGCACTGTAGTGTGTTGGGTGGTGCACTTTGGCCAGTCAGTCTTGGGGGTTGGTGCAATGACAGGCTGGAGGCTGGATGGGTCCAGGAACGCCACACCTCACACCTTCCCTTTTTCTGTAGTACTCTGGCCTCCGTGTAACTTCAAATTCCGCGGTTGTCGGGTTATTATATGGTTGAGTTGATCTCATCTGCTTCACTTTGAGGGCTTGTAAGATAATACACGAAGAGTAGGGTTTTTGAAGGATTTTCAATATTTCGATTTTGAGGAAGATATATGTTGGTTCCTGTGATTATATTAGGCATTGCCAGTTTGAATATTGCGCTGATTAATGCATTACGTATAAGTAGGAAAAACAGAGGTGAGAGAGTAAACCTTGAAATATTTCTACGACATTATCTAGAAATTCAAAGAAGATTTTTTTTGCAGGCTATAATGATTAAACAGAAAATGTGATTGTTAAACCATTGAACTAAATTGGCTGTAACATTATAAGTTGAATAGAAAATGGGTATAAACAGGTAAGGAGAACTGCGTTTACAAAGAAGTTAATACGTTGGTACAAAAAATGCGATAAGGTAAAGAGATGTGCATCATATGAAGGTAATAAGATTGTGGAAATAAGTTCTTAATGTAGAAGGATGTGCGTCAGTTGAAGTAGATAAGACTGGGAACAAAAAAAGTTTGAAAGAGACATGGAGGAAAATGAACTGCTTAGCTACCCGTATGGCGAAGCTACACAGCTGACTTTGTCCTAAGCTCTCCACACTGTAAAATATATTTTAATAATTTTGTCCTACATTCACTACCTTGTAGAGTTAAAGTGCTGTCTCAGCATAATGTAATGATAAACTGCATACAGTGTCTTATTCTCATCACATTGTAAAACGTACACTGCTGGATATGTACTAATCTCAACACGCTACATATAACGGTGTCGAAAACTTAACCGCGCACTAAAGATACGTTGTTCGTTATGTCATAGGGATCACCACACTGCTAGTATCTGATAATATAACACATGTACGATTGTCGCTAATAGATCGGACCAGGTTCCAGGTCAGGTCAAGTCATCATCCTATATACCATATTTCTTTGCGTACATGTGGACTGAAAGTCTAGCTTCTTTTCTACAACCTTGTCATACAAAAGCAAAAACTACCATAGGAAAAAAACATCTTTAATGCTGGTCTTAGTGTAATGCAAAAATTTATGTCTACCCGTTTCGGCAATGTTGAGTTAGCACATCTGTTCAAGGAAACTTGTCAACAAAAAATAGATGATCGATTGTTGGAAAGGGTATGCCTTCACAAGAACATACAGCTGGAGGTAAATGTAAAGGATAACCTGATTATACATGGGAATAAAACACATTATTACTGGCAATTTGTCTTTACAGCTCCACAGTCACCCCACTGGTATATAAGCCTCACTGAGGAAATGTTCACAACCTGGGCAAGAGTGGTTCAGGGGTAGTGGGTACGCTCTAACATATATAGAGCTGCCCCCCAACCTCTTGCTGTACACAACACCCACCGACGGCGGTCGGCTCTGCTACCGCCTGCTTGCCTGCTGCAGTTGAAGTCTTGGGGAACACCTGCAGCTTTGCTCTCGGCGTCTCACCTCGCGCTCGTCGGGAAAGCTTCAGAAGCAGCGCAGCTGGGCAACCCAAGACAACACCCATTGTTGCAATTTTTACCGGTAGTGTCCCTGTGCCGGTGAGAGCCGTTGCCACCTGAACGAAGAGTGACAACGCCGCCAACGTCACCAAAGAGAGGGATTCTAGCCCCCGGCATGACGACTCGCCGTGTTGCATAGCCGCGGGATATTCTCCTGAGGGAAAGGCCTTAACTATCATACTGAACAAAAAAACGCTATACTATAATTGATTATATAATGTGTAAAGAATTAATCATTTTTGTCATAGTTCCGAACTTTGATGGTGACATAGTATACCTTAAGACATCGTAGTCTCTGCGTTGAAATTGATAAGGACAAATGACATATCATTTTACCATTGAACTAAAGTGACTGTAACATTATAAGGTGAATAGAAAATGGGTATAAACAGGTCAGTAAGGAGAACTGCGTGTACAATGAAGTTATTATGTTGATACAAAAAATGCGATAAGGTAAAGAGATGTGCATCATATGAAGGTAATAGATGGTGGAAATAAGTTCTTAATGTAGAAGGATGTGCGTCAGTTGAAGGATATATATATATATATATATATATATATATATATATATATATATATATATATATATATATAA
>JAYMFT010268341.1:0-10664 GCA_038088735.1 Panulirus argus
TATATATATATATATATATATATATATATATATATATATATATATATATATATATATATATATATATATTTACACACGCAGTATTAGAATCATCCATTCATATGCAAAACACCCAAACACATACTCCCTTAAGTTCATGAGAATAAACAACTCGTAATAAAGATATTCTTTACCCCAAACCTAACAAGTGTATCGCAGTCTTGTATCGCTCCATAAATCACTGGGCTGTCGTGTTTTACACAGACCATTCCTGTAATACTGGTAGCCCTCTGAACTCGTCTCAAGCAGCCTTCTGAACTTAGCTATCCCTCTGAACTCGAGACACCTTCTGAACTTTAACTCTCTGGTACTTAAGCGGCCTTCTGAACTTGTTCCACGCAGCCATTATCAATACCTTGACCATTATGTAATATTTCTCGAACGTTGTACGACAGCATGCATCGCCGTATCACACACATCACAACGTTACATGTTACTGTAACACTAGGAATGGTACAGGAAGCGAGTATAACCCTTATTCGCTATTGTTACTAGTTTTTTTCCCCCCTCACGTTTTTTTTTTCCCTAGGGTCTACAAAAATCCTATTGTAAGGCTTAACTAAAGCCTTATACAAATGGCTGTATATTGCTTAAATCCCCTTTATAGAAAACAAATGCTATGGGAACACAATAGTCCTTGTATGAGTTCATGGAGTCAAAAAAAAAATGAAAAAGCTCGCCATTGTGCACCGTCACAACAGTCTTTTGTGTATATTTTTCGATGGGCAATAAAGAATTATTATCATTAATATATATATATATATATATATATATATATATATGACACTCGTACGTATATATACTTTCACCCACGGAAGTATAACTTTACACATTCCTACACATATGTATATTAAATGATTCTCGAAGAATTCATATGTCCCTTCATACATACTCAGACATTCGGAGAAATATAAACATTGAACCTAATACACATTTGCATATTCCACCTCCCCCTCTCTCCTAAGAAAGGCAACTTCCTATTACCCATATTTCCTCTCTGTATATATCAAAAGTCGCTTCTTAATGTCCCGAAGACGGGGGAAATCCATCATGTTTCATAAGAACCCAACCCTTCTTTACAAGTGTCGCTCAGGCCAAGACCTCGTCTTGGGTCCTACGGTGCGCTGTCCCCTTCCATGAACGTCTAAAGATACGTGAATCCTTTATGACACAGAGAATAAAGTCTATTGATACTTAAAAAAAAGAAATTTGTGTACGCGCAAATAAACTAGAACTCGTTTTTTGTTGGGGGTTGGACGGGGGTCGAGGAAGAAGGGGTGACTGAAGTAAAATGAAATACTATGGGAATCTGTCGCAGCTGAGAGGGGGGGGGGGTCGAGGCTGAGGGAAACATCCGAAATACTTGAGGAGGGTCTGAGGGCCACCTGAACATATGGAAAAGCTGTGTTAGAGATAAGAAGAATCCAGTGGTCGCAAGCTGATATGTTTTGCCTTTCCCTTCTGGCGGCTAAGGGAGGGGAAGGGAAAGGGGAGGGGAGGAGAGGAAGGATAGGGCGGGGAGTGGGGGGTGAATGGGCTGTTGGGAGAGAGGGGAGCCAAAGCGGGGAGCGGTAACGTGATCCACTTCTTCCGTGTTATTCTTCTGTTACAGCAGTGTAGGGAAGGCAGTGGCCATATGCTGCCGTTCCTTGGGACACCCCCAGCCGGAGCCGGGAGGGGTCTCTGTCTGTCTGTCTGTCTGTCTGTCTGTCTGTCTGTCTGTCTCTCTGTCTCTCTCTCTCTCTCTCTCTCCTCCCCCCCTCCTTCTCCATAAGCAAGATGAGATAGAGCCAAACAAACCTATCTGTTCCCTTCTCTGCCACCGGTACATAACTTTACCCGAGATCAAAGACGGCCAGGGTTGAGGCATCAGTGCCACAGAAGCTGGTGTGCCTTAATTCCCCCCCCCCCCCTCTCTAGAGGCAGGTGCTGGTCCTCACTTCTTCATCTTCTCTTTACGCACCAACTGCAGCTGCAGCTACTCCTCCTTCCGGAGGGGGGATGTTCTTCAGGTAGTCTCTCTCTCTCTCTCTCTCAGTTGCCATGGGTTAAGAAAAGGGGTCAAGGGGTCATGAGATGTCGCAAAGGTCAGGGGGGTATATAAAAGGGTCACAAGGTCAGGAGGTCATGGTCTTACAAGGTCAGGGGTTATGAAAGGGTGGCAAGGTCAAGTGTCTTAAAGCCAGGTTCTGTCAAGGTCAGGAATCTCACAGGATTACAAAGCCCGAAGTTATGGATGTTTACAAGGTCGTTGGTTATAAAAGGTTGTAAGGTTTTGTGGTTACAAGGAATCACAAGGTCAGAGGTCAAGGTCGCAGGCTAGGTCAGGGGGTTGTAAAGGTCAGCTGGGAACAACAACAAGGTCAGGGGTTGTTGAGGGTCACAAGGACACAAGTCGCCTCTTGATTCACCACATACTTGTTGGAAAAAAAAAAGAAAAAAGGGGACACTATGCCACATGTTGAGTACTACTGTGTCTGATACACTCTGTGCCACAAGCCTGCAGCTGTGGCAACGCAGACCAAAACGACACGAGGTGGTGTCAGGTGTCTCTCTCTCCATCCACACATGACACCGTAATACACACATACACACACACACACACACACACACACACAGAGACCCACCCTTACGACACCTGACACCCGTGTATATGATTTTGATTTTTCGCCACAGGAGTGGTGGTGAAATTATGGTGCACCCACTTCACTACCCATCCTGAGGGCGGTGGCGCATATAAGGACATATACACACACACACACACACACACAAAGCACACACAAAAAAAAGGTGATCCAGGAACTGGGCTTCAATGACTGAATTGCATCGCACGTTACACATGAATTGCATTGGATGTTACGTAACTGTTAATATGGGACTTGGGCAACGCTTGAATGAATTATACAACAAGTTATACGCACACACACACACACACACACACACACACACACACACAATAACTGAACTGTTTACGGAGGTTGGGCAAACGGTGATTGGATTACATAAGACGATTCATAATAAATGAATTGCTTTTTAAATACTTCTCAAGTGTATACCCACGAGGAAGTGAAGTGTTGACACACACTCATCTTGTAATATTTGGTTGTAAGTATCTCTGAATTCACTTACAAATCTACGTCAGTCAAGTACGTAATGCTGAAGGGTGTGGGAAGAGCTTTGCCAATTGGAAAGACTATAAAAGAAAAAAATCCTCTCATACGCAACGTAAAAAAATAGATGCATAACCAGAGAGAATAAAAGATAAATACGAAGGAAGATGAACATAGCACTGGATAAGCACAAGCCAGTGATAAATCTATTGGCTGTACGAAGATGAATTAGAGAACCCGGCCGAACGCAAGTTTCAGAACAGAATAATAATGAGGCGTACAAAGCTGCCCATGAGGGAGGAGGGGAAAAAAAAATTATACATGAATTTTTGGTCCAAAATGTTGGCTGAATTATGCATTCAATTAAATGGACTCGAACCCAGACAATCTCCAGCCCCGTCGGTTTAATTATGATGGATATTGACTTTGCTGATCATATATATATATATATATATATATATATATATATACACACACACACACACACACACACACATTTAGTTGGCGTCAACTGTGGTGCCTCGTTTAATACAGACTAGTTCATTCATAAAAACCCGGTCCTCTCTGATACGACTTGAGAGTGAATGGACCAGAGTGAAGAAAACAAGGAGTGAATAACTAGTTGAATGCTGGACACAAAAAGTTGCATCTTAGTGTAGGAAGAAGCGAGTGAATGATCCAGTAGCGGCCAACGGTGTATGAAATACCTCCTCTTCACAACAGAGAGCGACGAATGAATAAGCCGCTCTTTTTAGCGTATCAACGAATGGACAAACGAGCCAGTGAACATTTCGCAGACAGACGAGCGCGAATGTAAATAAAGAACAGACTCCCTTACGAGAACATGGACCAGATGAGCAAAATACAGCCATCAAGAAAAACAAGTCGATCAGAGTTTTGAGAAAACATTTGAGTTGTGTAGTGACGCAGTCTCAACGTAAAGCGTTCCACCACAAGCAGCTTACTTTCCCATAAAACTGTACAAGGAATTTATCTCCCCTGGCCTGGACAGAGAACCTCCTAGACCCCCTTCCGCTCCATTATCAGCGCCCTCCTTCATCAGTCAAAATGTGTACCCCGCTCCTCTGCCCTCCCCTCCCTCCCATCCCCCTTGAACAGAGGACTTTATATACGTCTCCCCCAAAGACCTAGTAGTCAGTAGGTCCACGGTCCATCACAGCTGAGTTACGAACCATTGTCATGAGTGCAGACCCCCGGCATTTGCTCTCTGCAAGTTCTGTGACTCTGTGTCGACGCAGACAATGCAAAGCTTCTTCACAGACCCCCTCGAGCAGTTCTGTAATATGAAGACATCGTCTGCAAAACCACCACCCTCCCACCCACCCACTGTATTGTCAGTTAATTTAGTGTTCATCCATCGTAACTAAGAGAGACGCTAGAGACCTCAATCGTAACGGAGAGACACGCAAGAGACCTCAATCGCAACTTAGACGCGAGAGACCTCAATCGTAACGTAGAGAGACGGGAGAGACCTCATTCGTAACTTAGAGAGAAAGAGAGAGACGCACGAGGCCTCGATTGTAACTTAGAGAGAGAGACGCAAGAGACCTCGATTGTAACTTAGAGAGAGAGAGAGAGAGACGCGAGAGACCTCTGTGGTCCTCAACTTCATTCAGCACAAAACTCTGGACGTGCTCAGCCATAACGTGATCACCAACAAAGCCATAAACCTAAGACGGCGGCACGGGAGTCCTCCATTCCTTTCATCGGGATTCCCTTCAATAAGCGTCCTCAACTGTGGTCGCCCCCCACAGGGCAGTTTAAAATATGAAGGACTCTTCCCTCTCTCTCTCTCTCTCTCTCTCTCGTCTTTCTCATCTTTATAAATCATGTTCCGACTGGCAGTACCTGATGCAACCATGCAAGCGTGTTGGTGACATTTTCACCCAGTGGCGCCTTCATTCGGAGCAAGGCTCTAACCAGACTCGTATATCGCCTTCCAGAACACACACACACACACACACACACACGCCCCCCACACCCCCGACAGCCTTCAGAACTGGACCACCACCAACCCCCGTCACCTGCACCCGAACAAAAACCAAAAGACATGTACACACACACACACACAAACAGACACACAGACATCAGCCTCGTTTCGAACCCCGTCCTAACGCCCACTGCCACCACACGCCTCTACTACGCGCAGCCCCTCCTTCAAGCCCAGCCCCCAGGCCCCCTCTGTTGCATGCGAGTTTTTCGCTGTAGCCAACATCTCCGTCGTGTCATTCTGGACAATAAACAACGCGGGCAAGAACGCAGTCGGCGGGGGCAATTATCAAAATCCGCCAGCCACTGTGTCTAAATTCTTCGTTACAGACTCGAAATAACTGGACACTCCCGCCTGTTGCCTGAAGATTAAAACAATTTCTGTTCTTCCCCGGATTCTCTCACATCTCCTACAACGTCACAGTTGTTATTCTGTCCCCCCCCGTCACTGCCACTGAACAGTGACCTATTCATTACGACTGGGGTCAAAGGTTAACCTTTTTTTCTTCAGACTATCAAACAGACAGACAAATGCACACACGTGCATGCCACTATCAACAGACACACATTGACAGAAAGACAGGGTCGACCGAATGCCCGTAGCGAGTGATGGCTTCCTGTCTCTGCGTTTTGGTCATCAGCTGGTATAGGGGGAGAGGGAGGGGAGGGTGACGGGAGGGGGAGGAAGGGGTGAAAGTGGAGGGAGGGAGGGAGGGAGGGGACACAGGCTTGCAACTGATGGGTGAAGGGTGACTAAAGGGAGGACATATAAGAGGGGTTATTGAGGTGGTATGTTATAAGGGAGACAGGACAGGGAGGGAAGGGTGAGGGGAAGGGTGGGTAGTGTATAAGGGAGAAAGGGAGAGAATGGGGAGGTTAGTATGGGAGGCATAACAGAAGAATGAGAGAGGTAGTGAAGAAAATGAGGTTCCGGTGCATTACACATGACAGGGAGAGAAAGACTGTGAGCAGAATTGAGGCCTCTATCTCTCTTAAGCCTGTTCCTGGCGCTACCTCGTTAATCGCGGGAAACGGCGAAGAAAAATAAAAAAAAAATCAGAAAAAAAGAATAAATCTAAATTTACACACTAGCCTGCTTGGTACGCTTCGGTGCACATGTAAATACACACGATGTAAAACACATAATCCCTTATTGCAATCCCTCTTCCAATACCTCTGATTCAGCATTTACAGATGGGCGTTAATCATTTACAAAATCTAAATCGTAACAAGAGTAAATGCGCGCTTCTGGCTCGCTGGTCTAGCGGATGTGGCTCTGTTGAACTCGACAACAAGTTGGAGTGATACAGGGGAGATGCTATACATTCCGTTTTCTACGTGTGTGTGTGTGTGTGTGTGTGTGTGTGTGTGAACTAACCAACGATGGTCAATAGGGGTGATGAATACCTAGGAAAACGGCGATGCTTGCGTCCTTATGACGGGTGATATTTCAATATCTCTAACCTGCAATTTTCGTACTTTTCCCCCAGGTACATCAGGCCGCCCACTCCTCCTCCTCCTCCTACTGCTCCACCCTCGATATGATCCACATCTACACCCTCCACCCTCTATTTATCTCCACTGTTCCACTCTACCCTCCGCCCGTATTCCACTCTACATCGTCATCCATTCCTTCTATTTACTCAGTGTGTGGTTTCCATCACCCCAGACTCCACTCTCCATCTCGGTCTTATATGATCCACCTTCCACCAGTCAGCCATCTCTTTAAATGCTTCTGCCTTTCCATGCCCTTAGCTGCCTCAATCCTGGCACCCTTAGCTGTCCTCATCTTCACGCCCTTAGCTGCCTCAATCCTCACGCCCTTAGCTGTCCTCATCGTCACGCCCTTGGCTGCCTCAATCCTCACGCCCTTAGCTGTCCTCATCGTCACGCCCTTGGCTGCTTCAGTCCTCACGGCCTTGGCTGTCCCTAACTTTTTTATGCCCTTACCTGCCCTAGTACTTCATGCTCATAGTAGCTTCAAGCCCTTTGTTGCCACCTAAATTCATGGCCTTAGCTATCTTTCTTGCTGCCAGTTACCAGTGCTGCAGCAGCAGCAGCTGCTCCTCCTCCTCCTCCTCCTCCTCTTGCTATTTGCCTGAACCAGCTGCTTTCCCCACCCCTCCCCCACCCTCCTCCATCCACTCAATCATCAGCTGTTGTCGCCCCTCCCTCCCTCCCCCCACACCCCCCCCCTCCTTCATCTCGAAGCTGCACACAGACGTATATAAATATATGTATATCACCGGCTTGCAGCGCAGCAGCTGTTAATCCTGCAGACTCCTCGGAGAAAAGTCTCGGGTTCGCCCAACTTAAGTCAGTTTCGCTGTAGACTTGTTTCCCCCCCAAAGTCTTTCTTCCGATCCCTTCGCTTCGAGAGAGCCCGGGTCGCAGCCCTGTCGATTGATCCATTGCCATTGAGTCTCTCCATGACTCTCTCCTCTCCCCCAGCCTTCAGAAAGGTGGACGGCCGTTTCCTTACAGTAACAGCTTAATAGAACAGCATATGAGTGCTTGTGGGCACCACAGAACACTACTAGATTCCTAGACTTAACAAGTCGCACAAATCTCTATATACATGTATGTGTATGTATGTGAAACGTATATATACGCGCATATACATATGTGTGTATCCCATATATACAAATATGTTTTGTGGAGGTATACATCCATGTGTAAATTATATAAACGAACATATACATTGATATATACACATGTGCATGTGTACATGTGTGTGTGCGTGTGTGGTTATGTGCACCCTCATATACACATGTGTATACATATATATATCAGAATATGTGTGTGTGTCAAACCCGGAAAGACTTCAACAGCTTAAAGAGACACACAAACAAGGTAATTGGCCGCGCTATAACCGAGCCAAATGCCTCCCCTGACAGTCCTCTAATTGGCAGTTTGACGGCAGTTCCACATTAACCTCAACGACCCATCGTAATCCGACAGTTTAACTGAGAACCGCCTGCACACACACACACACACCCATCGAACGTACACAGACTAGTGTGGATCGTCATACCATTTCTAACTAAACGACGGAGTTTATTTTCTCTCTAAACTGGTATTTGTTGAGAGATTTTATACCCTCTCTGTCTCGGTCTGCCTCTCTCTCTCTCTCTCTCTCTCTCTCTCTCTCACTCTCTTTTTGCGTCCGTTCCTGGAGCCTCGGCAATACCGTTTGGTTCAGCCAATGCTCATTTCGCCAGCAGTGGCACTTCAGTTTTCCCCAACACGCCCGTAAATGTCTTGGATTAACATTGGTGTCTCCGTAACACCTGTGGCGTTTTCCTTCGACTGTATTTGCTTGTTGTGATGTGTTCTGTATTACCTCGAAGACGATGACATCTACCCCCCCCCCACCACTACTACTTTTACTAATATTACTACTTTCTCCTACAATCATTATTATTGTCATTATTATTATCATCATTATTGACATTATTTACAGTCATTATCATTATTATTATTAGCCTCGACCGGCCTTGGACCTAGCTTGGTGGTTCATTTTGTATCCAGGATACTCGTCTTCACTACAACCGTATCATCACTACACCCTCATCTTCACTATCCCTCTGTCTTCACTGAGGTGGGCTCAAGATCAGCCTTCGATCGGTCTCTGTTTACGGTCGGGGCCATGAACTTTGTACAATATCAATCAATTCAGCATTTCAGGGAAAAAGCTGAATTGAAATGTCCTTTGGTGGTAGGGTAGCTGAAGCGCCCTACAACTGCTTTAGCTTTCCAGGCTGAACTATACCCCTCGAATGATTTTAGCTTCCGTGGCTGACCTGCCCTTTTAACTCAGTCGAGCTCTGCCAGCTGAGTGGCCGGCCGAACTTTTTTTTTTCTCTCTCGAGACGATTTTCACCTCACGTTAGAAGAGCAACTATCAAGCCCGGCCGGAACTTCAGTGACAGTTTGAAAGGTGGTCTTTTACAGAGACACATACTGACACACACAGACACACACGCACACACACACACAGCAAACATATAATTCTATGCCTTTACAATATTCCTCAGCATAATTCTCAAAAAGAAGAGGAAGATTGATTTTTTTCTTATAAATCTACGGTACTATTTAAACAAGCAAACAAACAAAAAAAAAAAGAGACGAAATTCGGAGAAGAAAAAGCCCTGTAAATCCCGAATAAAATTCCTTAGAAAATCTGCTCCTTCCCGAACTTTACCCCGTAAATAATTCACACCGCACAACACACAAGAAGGTATTCCAAATCTCCTCTTCCTAGTATTTAAAAAAATAAAGGTGAACTGGACTGCATGCAAAGGTTACAAAGTAACGTGAGCTTAGGACATGACGCTGTCCGTTGCTGTGGGCTTGGAACACGACGCACCCCAGTACTGTTGGGGGCTCGGACATAACACAGCTCTTTCTTGTGGGCTTAAGACACCCGACTATACAAGGATGAATACATAAACATCTTGGATACGTAGTTGCTATAACTTAAGACATAGCTTTAGCTTCGCCATAAACATAACTTTAGCTTCAATACGACGTAGACTGGTGTATGTATAGACAGCTCAACTAAACTCCCAACACAGCATTTAGCTTTAGCTTCAACAGCATACACAAGTGTACTGAGAGTACAGCTACGCCTCTAACATACGTAGCTTTTAGCTTCAGTTGATGTCGAAGGTAAACATAAATTACACCCACACCCGTAACACAGCCTTAGCGTTCGGCTTTAAGAGGTCATATAGGCAGTGTAGAGGGACCACAAGCCACCACCACCACCTTACGCCCCCTTAACCACACCTACGCCAGAGGTCAAAGGTCAAGGGAAAGGTATAGAGTTGGTGGATGGGGGTTGGGGTGGAGAGAGAGAGAGAGAGAGAGAGAGAGAGAGGTATTGGCAAATATAAACAATAGTGGCGAAATACCCACTTCAGACACACCTGTCATCACCCATATAGTACCGAATTTTTACGAATCACGTCACGGGCGAGGGTTGACATGACAGCAGAGGGTGGGTGGGAGAGGGGGGGGGGTCACATCTAGTGGTTGTTGGTGGGGGTCACTTCGCTCTGGAGGTAGATATGCTAATCCATGAAACGAAAAATACCATTAATCAATCCTGAGAACAAAAGGGTATTTTATGACTCGTCCAAACTAAGCTTTAAGTTTCAAATATACTTCCCACTTTCCATTATCTAACATGGAAGAAAGAGAGAGAGAAAAAAAAATGCATGGGATAGAATGAAATGGATCGACGTGGTATACGGCGGGCGACGTGCTGTCAATCGACTGAACCTATGTGATAATCTGCAAGCCTGCGTTAACTAGTACAGCAATTGGTAATTCATCTTCCTATAACACTTTTATGACAATCTATTGACAAAGTTACTCATAACTCAATGATTTTTTCACTACTTATGACAGTTAATTGATAAGTTATCTATCTATCTATCTATCTATCTATTTATCTATCTATCTATCTATCTATCTATATATATATATATATATATATAT
>JAYMFT010268352.1:0-10663 GCA_038088735.1 Panulirus argus
TATATATTGTTTGATTTTCCATTAGATTACAAGTGTCTCACATGCATTACCGGGCGTCCGTCTTGATGTATGACAAGCCACTCAATCTCTGTTCGCCGAAAAGAAATGCATTTAGGTTTCATGAAATTGTTCTTTTGTTTCAAATATTTTACGGCTCAGCTGTAAAAATCTAACACATTGTGTCCCAGGTTTTAATTAGAATATAATCATATTGTGCACATACATTTCATTTTCCCAGATCCTTTAATCTTTTAATCTCATTTGCGCCGAAGTAATAACAGAATACACGATTTGGTGCATGAAATCTGAATTTATATATTTTTTTCAAGAAACAGATTTCCTATCTCGATTACCTAAGCAACATTCGCGGAGCAACTTCTCGTACTAAACTTGACACCCTTGGCCCACAGCTTCCGAAAAACAGACAAACAAATCGTCACTAAAACAGAGATTCCCGGATTCAGAAGTTCAGACCTCTGGAGGCTACAGCGTAGGATGAAGCTGAGATATTGGTGCCAGACGTGAGCAAGGAGCCCCATGATCGTGCGACAGCCTGTCCCTCTCCGGAGTTGGCATAGTACCAGGTCGAGAACGGCTGACCTCTCTCCTGAGCCAGATCAAAGGAAATCATCAAGAAAATAAAACGTCTTTTAAGAAATCTTGATGCATTTGAAGATACAGGAAAGGCAGAGTGGGTGTAACTAACTTGGAATTGAGAAGGCCAGTGCCTCAGGCTGCGGCGTGGTGCCTCGTGACGGACGTCTTTGGACATACTGCGACACTCAAGGCATTACGTCAAAGCCGCCGGTGTCAGACTCATTAATCAGTCGATAAAATAAAAGCTTTAAGAAATATCATTACAAACTTGATCAAGTGCTTTAGAGAAGGTAGCCATTTTGGATAATGTGAGAGTTATCACACGTAACATACAAGTTGTCAGAAAAAAACCATTCACGAAGTCCCAAACTTCCCTCTAACTTAACTCTCTTAATTCTGATACCATCTTTGTTGCCCTTCTCTGAATCTTCTCTATCAGCTCTTTATGCTTCTTTAGGAATGGTGACTAAACTTGAGAATCATTGTTTACTTTAGGCCTTATCTAGGTATTAACAGCTTTCTAGATATTACCTTATCCTTATATATGAAAGTTATTCTGATATTTCCCAGACAGTTTTTAGGTTTAGGAAAGTTCTTATATTTCTCTGTAAGTGCTCTGATTGGAAGACATCGATTGTGGTCCGAACGGCGGTCCGTCGTGGAGGGGCGTATGGGGAGAGGAGATCTCTGTGATGGGGGAATGTCAACAGTTTATTACCAAAATACTGTGTGGAGATGCCGTTGTTTCTCGGAGAGGGTGGACAGGTTTAGCAAGATGAGCGACTCTTCGTAGGTGGTGTAAGATGGGCCCAGGATGATTTTGCATGCCCTTTTCTGCACTCGATTTTGTTTGTGTGTGTGTGTGTGTGTGTGTGTAGTAACCTCAATGTTATCAACAGACAGCCGTCAGTTTAACTGGCTGTCATTCAGGACTACAGAAAACACTTCACACGTTTACTGTCGAACATTTCAAAACCAGTCGTTAGTTAACAACAGGATAACACATAATCAGAAGCAGTTATGAAATAAGTTGTGTAGCGAACATAAGACAGATCATTTGATTAAAGGATTAAACAAAAAAAAATACTAAACATCATAACGTAAGACTAATGTCAAACCATATGACCAAATAATTCATCTTAACGTAGCTAGAAATGACCCCACAAATCCTGTGCTTATATGATAAACTTGTTGGACCAGGCGTAAAATGTCAGCTAAGCTGGGGATACAGCCCTGGGATCACAGGCTCAGCTTGACAATGCGTCCTTAATGACCAGGCAATAAGGTGCTAACCCCAGCCCGAATGTGAATGTCATGATGGGCTGGCTGGCCTGGCTACACCTGTCCACCAGCCGAGCGTTGTTCTGGGAGCGATTTGCCTCTCTCATCGTGTTGTATGATTTACGCCTCTCAGCGCTGTGTATGATTTACCTCAGTGCAGTGTGGACCTGTTATGGCCTGTGAGCGCTCCATCTCAGCAAGCGTTGTGCTGTGCGAGTGTCGAGGTTAATTTCTGGCCTTTGTTCGCTTATTTCTAGCCTGTCCGTCTATTTACAGTCTGTGTCCGTTTTACCCTGTGAAAGTACATCATTGATCTGTGCACATTTTTTTTACTGTAAAAAATAATCTCTTCTCTATGAACATTTATCTCCGGCATGTAAACTTTTGTCTCTAGTTGGTGTACGTTTATTTGATCTGTAAACGTTTATAACTGATATGTTTACGTTTATCTGTGTCCGTGGCCATCTTATCTCCGATGCTTTTGTGCTGACCAGGATTTTCCTGTGCATATTACGAGTCTGAAGATGCCTTGGACCTGTAGCGAACATATACGTAACCTGGGCTTTGTATGTTCTGCCTGTAAACGTTGCTCGCAACACACTGGGTAATACATATACGTTAGTTGTCTTCTGCACATTACACACGTCCACATCACAGGCGACGGCTACATTAAAACTCCCCCCTAACGAGAGACGACTGCGCTGGTAAACGTTCTTTAGTATTTAAGATTTTTGTCCTTTACTAAAGCACAGCCCCTATTAATTGATCAGTTCTTTATGGCAGAGCTGAGGACGTCCTCCATGCTAGAGCACTGAACGAGGAAAGATAATGCTGACCTGAGACGTCTCGGGGCGCCGCCGGCCGCTCCCCTCTCCAGGTCCATTAGTCCCCACGCGTCTGGCATTTCTGTAAAATTCTCACCGGGAGCCACTCATGCACTTTCCAACATGGCAAAACTTTCATGAATTAGTCAGGGTGATCTTTCCCTCGGACTTAAGACGAGCAAAGTCTGGATAGAGATGCTGTAAGGACGGCAGTGCCTCTGGCTTATACAGTGATCCTAAACAAGTCGCTGCCTCGTTATCGTACGTTCGTTCCTGCTGATGATGTTTTGACAGAGGCTACGGGGACGGAGTACGTCGATGAGGTAGATCGGGTTCAATATTCTCATCTGGGAGCTTTATATAAGCGAGAGCCCTTCGGTACCAACACTGTCCCCAAACCTTCGTTTAAGTAAATGAATAGATAGATCATCTCTAGTAGGAATCATTCTGCAAAGATAATCCCAAGTAAGAGCACTGGTAATTCTGGCAATCTATCGGACAATCTGAGGAAATAAAAACTGCCTCTGAGGATATATGATCATACACGATATAATGTCGTCTGTCATGACAGTAAGCCATCACTCCTGACCCTGCTCCTCCTTCAGCTCCCCTAGTGTCTTACCTAGACCTCCCCACTGCGTCAACTTGAGCTCCCTCCTGTCTTACCTTGACCTTCCCAACTTTTTACCAAGAAGTCTTCACTGTCTCACAGTCTTAAGAAAAACAGTGATACTTAGATGACGTGGCCAGTTTGGTTGTCATCGCAACCAGGGTGTTGAGATATGGGCCATCCTCTCGCCTGACTCCTTAGATTAGTTACTCAGTGACATGGATTGTTTTTAACCCGGCCTCTGTAACAAGGAGGGTCTGGCTGCCTCTTTCATTAGGAAATCTTTCTTCCTTTCGACGCAAAGTTTACCAGATCTTTAACTCCACAAAACTGATTTCGCTCAGCTGCTCCAACTTACGTCACCGTCCGTCCCTCTCACCGATAATCAGATCAACTCCTATTCTTCCCTCCATTCGAGGATCCTACATTTTGTATGCCACACCCTTACAGGTCATGTAGGGTGATGTAAATAACGGTAATAACCAACCCACAAACTTTATTCTTCTTGATCTTAATCAAAACATTATCTATTCTGCAGTTCCAATCGAAACCAACTTGAATCTTCTCAAACAAAGACATTATCGTCATTATCCAAATTATATAATGCTAATCAACTCGTTCCTTCCTTCGTCACGAACCACAGAGGATCCCTCTGACGGCCACTCGGGAGTGGGACACCAACACACTCGACTCTCCTCACCCCTCCTCCCAGCCCACTTCCCTCACTCCCTCCCTCCCTTCGCCGCCGCTCCTCTCACACAGGAAATCAGGTTACCTTCACTTGTTTAGCTCTGGCGTTCGTCTGAGGTTAAGCAAAGCACCTCCTTGATAATGTTACGGAAATGACCTAAACTCGCTAAACTAATCTCTTGATAACTGAGAAAGTTTGTTTACTGATAAACAGTTTTTTCCAGGAGGCACATGAGCCACAGTTGCCAGTGTTTACTCCGTCTTGTCATCATTGGGAACAACCTTTTCTTTTTCTTTGTTTTCGGATCATGGCAGACCTGCTTTATTTATTACAAAGAATAGGTTATTCCTTATGTTTCCCAACATCCTACTCATATCGCGTATCTCGCAAACGAGATCAAGCAATTGCCAGGTGGAAAACACGATCATGGCGTCAGTTCAGAGGTCTCAAGATCACTGCGGATCGCCTCCCTCGCGAGACTCCGTCCACACAGCGAGTGGCCACACTCAGCCAGTCTCTCTCGTGGACTACTTAGTGACCGCTCTGATGGGATAACTAAAGAAAACTCCTGGAAAATGAAAAGTAATAACAACCGTAGCGGAGGGTAAGGCACAAGCTGCCGGTGTGGTGATCATGGTGTGCGGGACCTCTGCTGATGTGAGGCTAAACAAAGAAGCAATGAAGAACCAGAGGCAGAGAACAACTTCATTAGTCCGCCTGAAAGTGTTCTAGACGAAAGCGAAGTTGTCCATAGATCATAACAACTGACTTGAAGTTAGTTGTATACACTGGCTCTTAGAGGAACTATCGGATTTGGTTTACTGGGAATGGCTCACATTGTTTTATCGTTTCCGTTGTTTCTTGAATTTTTGAAGTATTGTGTTTGAAAAATAAATGATCTCTGAGGCACTATCTGTGCTTGCTCGGATTTAGCTGATAAAATAAAGTTTACTAAGAAATGACATATGAATCCCCAGAGCTCTTCCTCGAAGCTTCCCACTGGAAGGCTTCGCTCAGTTCGTGAGCTTCGTGTGAGCAGAACAGGTCAGCTCCCCCAGGCTGGCCTGGTCCTAGCTGGGTCTGACTCACCGCCGTCGCCAACTTCTGTTTTTGCTGGAGTGGATAGTAATGTTCCAACTACCTTTTTCTGTCTTACAATACAAGATTTTAATTCTGGAGGGAGTGAGAGGAAAAGAGAATACAGTGTAATTATCCCTATGGAGGGCGTGTGTTGTTGTTCTTGTTGTTGTGGTGGTGGTGGGCGTGGTGGTGGTAACGGTGGTGGAGGAGCAGGGGCGGGGAACCACAGCAGGACGGAGGGTTAACTTTCAACAGGAAATTTAGTTTGGTGGCCACGACGACGACGACGACGACTTGCTCAACACAATGACTTAGGAAACTGTCCACCTTAGGTTTCTCTCCTGTCCTTCCACAGCTCCTGACGACGGATCCCGCCCTCCGCGTCTTCTTCCTTCCTTCGCTGCCACTGGTCTTCGTCTTCGCTTTCTTTCAGGGCGAGTGTACGGCCCACTGCGATTTCTTCTTCACTCACTTTCATTTTACCTTGTTAACTGTAGTTTCCCTTCCTCTGGCGCTTCGTCTTGGTTTGACCTTATATCACCTTTCATTCTGTTTTCGCTTTCACTAATTACCTTCGGTAATCACAATAGTTAAGAGTAGTTCAAGTGCCAGTGTTGAGAAAGAGAAGTGGTAAACAATAACATGATGACAGTGATACACAAAGACATGTAATCACCTCACATTCTCAGATCTATCTCCTGCCTTCATTTGTTTTTTACTTTATATTCTGTTCCATATTCTCTGAACTTTGATGATCATTTTTCTCTTCTTTTTCATTTCCCTTATCTTCTTTCCCTACATTGGTTATCCTTCCCCTATCCTCTTCGTTTTCGTATCTCTCTCTTTCTTGCTTAGGTTAGCAGCTCTTGTTCACTGCCGTCTGTCTTGCATCTTCTCTGTTCTCTTGCTTCCTTATTGTTGTTCTCGTTGTCCCAGTTATGCATAGACATGACGGAGTGGAGACCACGCGTGCGTGCAGATACACACACACACGCACACGCACACACACGTCGTCAAGTGCCTTAGGCATGGATTTACACTCAGAAAGATTCATGTCACAACGTGGGACTAAACTCTTGGCTCCGTCATTGACAACACACGAGAATTGTGAATACTGCATAACCCAAATATTCCCCTGTGGCTATCAGGTCTACCAGTCCCGCTGCTCCCTACTCTCTGCCCTCACTCCTCCTCCTCCTCTGCTTAATCTCTCTACTCACTATTGACAAATGAAGACAGCCGGCCGCTCACCCCTGAAGCCACCGCTGCTGACTCTCTTAGTATCAAAGTTCCCCGGGAACCGAGACGTTCAACTGCCCACTTATCTGAAGCCTCAAAGCACATGGTTCGTTAATGCTGAAGCGTTCTGTAGCTCCATGAGAAGTCTGCCCTTCAGGAGGGCTATCTCACCAGACTCTCCTTCACTCCCAGGGAGCAGCGAGGACGCGGACCTGCCGAAGTTCATCGAGAATGTTCCTAACATCACCGTGACCGTTGGAAGGGATGCTCTCCTGCCCTGCACCGTCGAGCAGCTCAAGGGCTTCAAGGTAAGGGTCTGCACCTACCTCAGATTTCACAGTTCGAGCAACAGCCCAACGATCTGCCTCACACAGCCAGGGAAGGACCGCATACCCCAGGTAAGGACTCTACAACCCACGCAAGGACTACTTGCCTAAGATACAGCTCAGGTAAGTTGCGCCGCCCAGGTAGGAACCACACACACACACACACACGAGCTATACATCTCAGATAAGAAGAAATACCTAGGGTTGGAGCCACACTCCTCAAGTAAAAAACACATATCGACGGGGCCACACGCCTTAAACAAGGGATTACCATCCCAACTAATAGCCTCGCCATCCCACCCCAATTAATAGGCAACATTAGGTAAGTGCTGTAGATCCCAGCTAGCAACCATACATCCCAGCAAACGACCAGTCCTTAGCTTAGAATCAGAGAAGGCTAAGCTTAAGTTAGGTCTACTCACCCTAGCAAAAACCGACACACTTCAGACTATGGACCTTCAGTGTGACCAACAACCAGCACAAAACTTTCCGGATTCCTGCTTCGCGAGCAAGAAAATAAATGGCAGTTCTCTGAAAGTCTACAACACTCTGACGGAACAGTTTCATGCATTTTCTATGATGATCAATATTTCAGAGAGAGTGTGAAGTTCAGTGGCGGTGTGATTGATTAGTATGACCAAGAGTGGTACACAGAAACCTGCCTGCAAGATTAATTTTGTGGTCGTTTAGTTTCATTTTGTGACGTTTCGAGTGCCGCTGCAAGGCGTCAGGACAGGGCATTTATTTCGCCCTGTGTGCCTGTCTGTCTGCAAGGTAACTCACCAACATGTAGAAATAAAATCACTAAAACTGGCACACAACTTAGTGTAATAGATCCACACCAGGGATCATTCTTACATCGAAGGGTCAGGTCATCTGTCATAAACTGGTAAAGCTAGTTAAGCGTGACGCGTCGGGTCAAACTTAGGCAGGTCAAGCGAAACGGGAGATGAGGTTAACGATGGGCGTATTCCGTCCTTCTCGCCGGAATGGTGGTAATCCTCTGGTGACAAGTTTAGCCTCATTGTGTCACAGGATGGACTCAGGAACTGTAACTCATCATGGGTCATCCTCTAGCTTAAGTAAAGCTGATCTTAAGCTTCCACTCACTGATTACCTGGTCGCTACAACCAAAACCCAGATTGTGACCTCACCGAACACGTGGAAGGTCACCCCACTCACTGTTCACACCCAGGCCTCATTACTAACTCATTACACTCTACTGGACTGCTACCTTTTAAGTTCGGAAAATCAATATATGAAACTTCAGGATGAATCTTGAACGGTAGACCTAACTGACGAGGGGAGAGAAGAGACGGCAGAGAGCGCTGTGTCCCCACCTCTGTGGAACTGATCATGTTCTAATTTCTCTTCAGTGGTGACGGTCATTTATGTTACAAGTTACGCTGTACATTATTACGCATTTGTATATAAGGACTATTTGTCACAGTTGAGGGTAGGATAGGTACTGCTCCTCCTGTGTAATGACCTATCTACCAATTGTAATTACTTATCTATCCCCTACTCTGTCTGTGTGTGTGTGCGTATGTAACCGCAGAAGACTCCAGGACAAATGCCACTAAACCACCGTATCTGACACAGAAAACCACCAACCTTGATGTATAATGACTGGAACTAAACCTTTACTTAGAATGCAGTTGGTCGAAGTCACTCCATTTCAAAGTGGTTAGTATTGCGTACTTATAAATTTATTCCTGTAATCACGAATGGTAACTCAGGTAAGCTCAGACTTAATGTACAAGCCCCTGTTTACGTAATGCAGGGTGACTAATCTTTTGCTGAAGGTCAGAGTTAAATGTCGTACGCCTCAACATGGACCTCTCGCATGTTTTCGCCATACGTTTGGGTAAGAAAATGCTTGTCATTTATATTTCCAGAAAGAGTCGTTCTTGATGTACCTTGGTTAGGATTTGTTTGCATATTAAAGAGCTCAAAGATCATAGTGTGTCACAGTTCACATGGCGAAGGTCAGCAACGTGGTCACTGAAGTGTTCTGGACGACTCCTCGCTCTTGGGTCATTTAGAATGTGACAGTTTTTTAGTATCTGAAACCTCGAAGTCAGTTCCATGACTAAAGACATCTTGAAAACCCATCATCCTTTTCTGTGACATTTTGTTGCTGATTATATTTCATCAAATCTTAATAATGCGATTCATGGTGCAGTCTTCCACACGATAAGAAACATAATTAAGCAGCTTCACATGCGTTCGAAGACTCAAACTAACGTTCGCAGCTAAACTGTAAAAAGAAAAAAGTAAGCTATTGCTTGACACCATTTTCCATTGGTGTTGCACCTCATACCTTGCTTTCGAGCGAACACAACTCTTCTGGAACATCTTTTTTTTAACCTTAACTGCCATATGAAAGAGTGTATTGATGGCGCACGTCGCTTCGTTGAGCAAGTGCAGCTCTCAAGAAAATTTTGGCGTCAGCGTCTTGGACTCTTTTGTCTTCTTTAAGACAGACTCAGCACCAAACCGGACGTAAGATTAATGGAGGCGTCGGAAAGGATGCTTTACCTTTTTTATGAATGAAAAAATAAACACAACAACGCGCTTATTCCCAGAGTCCCGAAGGGTGGTTGCTGTATCCCGGAGGACGCCAAGCCTCTAAGAAATTATGGCAGAAGAGACTTGTTTCTTGCTGTATAACGCTGCATCCTCTACATCCCCAGACTTCGCCAACGGTCTCAAGAGTGGGAGATGGAGAGCAGGACGCCCCTGGTTTTACTGCTGTTGTTTCTTCTGTTCCATAACTTCAGCAGCGGAAGGACTCAGTATGGGGCTGAGAAATCAGCAGAAATTCTTTTTTAGGTGAAGTAATGTTTCATTAAACATATATCAAGTATCATGTATATACTACGTAAACTTTCCTACGTGTGGAACACTGGAAACTGTCTGATGATATTTTCTGTTACAAAAAAGAATCGTTGTTGATCTTCCACAAACAACGAGATCGTTACATGAATTCTCAAGGGACAAGGGATGGGAAGGGTAGATGGAACCATAGAAAAGTTTTTGCAATATCCACAACAACAAAGTAAAGTTTTACAATAAAATCTGGTAAACAATTAGATTTTGTGCTCCAGCCATGTTGTCCGAAAACTGAAGACTTAGTTCTCCGAAGACCAAACGATAACCAATAACATGCATAATGGTAGAGTGAAGTACGTAAAGGAGGATAATATGACGATTGGATATTGATGTTCTGACAGTCATAACTCACGTTATCAAGGCTTCACGCATGTGTATGTCCTCCTCCCCGGCGTCTGCTCCCCGTGCTCTAGCAACCACCGCTGGTTCTTACTTCTCACGCTGCAGGGGCTGGACGACGGCCAAGATTCGTTCATTTTTGAGCTTCGTATCGAGTACCAGGCGCACGTCTGGCCTTGCAGCTTCTGTGGTGTGTTTGGTGCGCGTCGAGGCACCAGGCCCGCGCCCCGTCTGGCATTCTCCGCAGTGCGCTTGGTGCGCGTCCAGGCACCAGGCGCACGCCCACCGTCTGGCAGGTTCCGCAGTGAGCTTGGTGCGCGTCCAGGCCAGTCCTGGAGACCGGACATGGCAGCTTCATCACTGTCGTGTTTGCTGCCCGTCGCTCACCGCCTTACCTTACGTGGCGAACTTTTGGCATATTTTTGTTGCTTGAGGCTTCCATGCTCCTCCAGTCTCTTTATCTGTGTAACTCTTTCATTTTGTTTATCTAGACATCATTATATTTATCCATCTGTATTTACTACTATTCATTATATGCTCGTGTGTGTGAGAGTGTGTAAGTGTGGATCATCTATGTGTCTCTCTAACAATCTTCATATATATATATATATATATATATATATATATATATATATGAAGGTAAAATCGCACTTGAGTAGGAGTTCATAGAGTTTTATTTAACATGCAGTTTATCTATACATGTATGGTACGACTAGTTTCGCGGAGACAAACCGCCTCTTCAGGTGCCAATAATCAACATAGTTATTTAAATCCCGACATC
>JAYMFT010268363.1:0-10663 GCA_038088735.1 Panulirus argus
AAACCCACACTGTTTACTTCGAGATAGGAAAACTAATGACCCTACTATAATTGCCACCTTATTTAACGATCATTGTGCAAACCTTGCTCGTACCCTGGGTGAGCAATTACCACAGCCCCACTAATAGCTTAGAGGGAGTTTATACACCACAAGCACCACCGTTATCTCTCATCCTTGACACAGCTAGGGAAAGTCAGGCCAGGAGCGTCATAAAATCTCAGAAGCAGACCTTTCCAGGATTTTTCACCCCACCCATTCAAAGTGCAGCAGGAGTGAGAATTCAATAAAAATGGCATATTTCCTGAGCAGACTGGTTGAAGCTAATATCATGAGACACCCTTTTAGAGCAAGTACTGAGCACAACCAGCGAACTCTGATTAAGAATATTACAAATGATAATGATTTTAATAGAATACTTCGGCCACCTTCTATGACGAGATGTTTCACTGTTGATCGAAGTCAAGTCCTTGTAACACACGCCACCAAACATTCTGTGAGGCTTGCGACCTCCGCTTTGAATTCAGTTCAACAGTTGCAAAGTGAGCCCTGGAGACGCTTTTTCTAAGTTTATGCTAATCCCAGCCACCTTGCCAAGAGTACTAACATGAGTTAAACAAAAACTGAATTTTCTCCACTCATTTCCAGTATTAACTGGTACAGATACTTCCTCTGATTCAAAGAAACCTGACACGAAATTCTGATAGACCAAAGTGCCTTTCTTGAGATATCAGTTTGAGGAGACTCACCACAGCATCAATGATTTCAATATGGATTAAAATTCCAGGTAATAAGAATCATTTTATTGAAGATGATTGTCTTAAAGTCCCGCGTCGTAGCGTTTTTCTCGAAGTACCTTATTCATTCTGACTCCCAGTCAAGTAGAAGAAATATGCAGATATAGCAAAATAATCTACACCAATATCGCTACCACCACCATCACCACCACCATTATCACCACCATCACCAACATATCACCACCAGTTCACCACCACCCTCCACCAACAACACAGCACCGCTCCTTCACCAGCACTCTCCCCCGCCAGTCACTGCTCCGTTATCCTTGTTGCACGTTACTTATGAGAGTATTTGAGCGTTCCAAAGGGATCAATTACACGCGTGTGTATGTCGCTAGTCCTCCTCTACGGGTAGTTATGCAAACTAATTGGCGTGGAGAACATCGAGGTTCGCGCAGTAATGTAAACCAACACAGGTACACTCACGGCAGCGGTAGTCTCGTAGGCTTAATCTGTCCGACCCAAATTCTCCAGTGAACTCCACAGACGTGTGTTGTGCCAGAAGTGCTCTTACAGGCACAGCGCCGAGGAGAATCCCTGGAGATATGGTCAGTATGCCTGGATCACGCGCGTCTGTGGCGATGCACTTTGCTGATCTTGCTACGCAAGCTAAGCTCTCCACTTCCCTTTATCCGGCTATCTGACCGGATGTATATATATCTGGCTCTGAGCAGCTAATCTATCTTGCTCTGACCAGTTATTTTTCTGTTCTGGCTGTCTGACCGGCTATTTATCTGGCCCGGCTGAATGCCCGTTTGTCTATTATACTGTTTCTTGATGATACGAGTCAGTGATAGAAGACTTTAATGAATTCACAGGTCTTACAAGGACTTAGTTTTACTTACCCAAGTTGTGTCACTCTTTTCTGAGGCCAAAAGGTCAAAGTCAAAGGTCAAAGAATATGTATACAGGAAGAACTGCTGCTAACACACACACACACACACACACACACATATATATATATATATATATATATATATATATATATTCATTTCGTGTTATGTCGTATTTCAAGGGATTCGCTTCGTTCCTCAGTGACAAACTGTATGATCGCTCCGAAAACATAGTATGCCTATCATCACCCCAAAATACCGGCAACCGACAGAATATTGGAAAGTTGTGCGAGTTGCCAAGTGTAGTTTGGCCAGCCTCGCATCCAGATATATTCCCTCTAATTCCATTCCTATTTATGCAGATGGGATCTAATATACAATTTCTCAGCTCAGTCAAAACCTCAGCTATATATATATTTTGCTAAAGTAAGAGACGTTCACACTGCTGTAGCCTTTCCTAGTGAACATGGAAATGCTTTTCATTCTACTGCATGTGTACGATGGATTCCACCAGTCGTAATACTTGTGTAGAAAGAGTAGATGGGTCCCATACGACGCGAAGTGTTTCGGAATATTATGGGAAGTCATTAAACGGGACGATTCGTTTTTCAGATGTTTCCGAACCTGTTCAGACGACAGGAAAATTGTTTTCATTGTTGCTCTTATCATTACTTGCACTGCTGTTGTTGACGTCTTTGTCTTCCGTTGTTCCTCGGCGGGTCTGGTGCTGTTGCTGCTTCACTTGTGCATCTTGTGGTACATCTCCTCGTCGCTCCTTCCTTCTCGGTCTTCATCTTCAGTTTCCTTTCCGTTCCCATTTTCTCGTCTTTCTTCCTCCGTGTTGTCTTTTGCTTCATCTCATCATCCAACTCGATGGCGAGAATACACCGCCTGGCACCATCTCCATCGCCGGGTCCAAACTTTGTCATCTAATTCAGGCAAGGGATGGAAAGACGGACTCCTCTTTATGGTCCACCGGCTCGGTATCTTCAGGCCCATCAGCCAGCAGCATGAGGACCGAGAGATCCCCGTCCTTCCACGAGGTAGCTACTGCTTGACTTCAGCGCAGGATATTTCCCCTTTATTTGGGCCGCTTTGATGGCGAGAAAATCCCGCCATCAGACGTGGCTCTCTGTCTTCCCATGAAGAGATGGAAACAGTCTAGGGTAGGCGGAACAGAAGACGCATAGTAGGATATTCTTGACACTAAAGGAAAAAGTATATTTGGCTTGGTGGTCGAGTGAGGTAGTTACCTCTCTCTCTCTCTCTCTCTCTCTCTCTCTCTGATAGTAGAGGGAGACAACCATCGACCTGGGACGCACTACCGCCTGGGTTTCGGGAGGGTTAGTGAAGGGGTTGCGGTGAGCCAACTGTTTAGTAATTGTTAGGTTCCCCTCCCTGGTCCAGGTTGCTTTTTTTTTTTTTTTTGCTTCAGAATATATGGTCTGGTGAAATATTATTGGTTTTGTTTCCTTTGGGCCGTCGAATTCAGATGATGAGAATAGCCAGGGTGAGATCCATTGCTGAGTCAAGAGCTACGTGGACAGAGGTCTCCTGGTCCTTTATAAGAGTGTCAGAAAGTTGGCCACTGTTCTGAGCAAAATCCTCAACATTATACGATTGATAGTTTACCAGGAAACATTTAATAACTGGTTTAATAATAGCTGAAGTTTATTTGCATATCATCTGGTGACTTTGGTGCATATCGACGTCTCTTTAATACCTCCACTGTGTGCCTCTCACCGCATCCGCTCTATACCTCCTGCAGCATCCGCTGTGGGCCTCACCTGTGCTCCCTCCTGCTGCAGGTGACCCAGAAATCTATAAACCTTGGCGGCTGGCCACACCTCGGCCTCCCGTAGGCTCACTTGGGGCGCTGCTGCTGCTGCTGCTGAGGCGGTTGCTACTGAACCGCTCGACCTGCTGCTTGCATGAGTGTGCTCGACCAGGCCCACGGACTTCTCGACCAGACACACGGGAAGATGGAACCCCATTCAGTCTGGTTCTGTAGAAACGCTATATGGTAAAGGACAGAATTTTACGGAAGAGTTGCAGGGGAAAAAGAACTTGAAGAGAAATGAATAGCTGTGGAACAGGAAGAAGAAATAAAGAGTTCAAAAGGATGAAGATTAAAGAAGATTTGAAAGTAGGGCAGGAACGCTTGATGGATGCGCCAGTGATCAGAGAGGCGAACTGAGAAGAGACGAGGCATAGGAGGAGGAAGCGGAGCACGAGGAGAAAGAGGGGAGGAAGAGAGACAAATATGACAGAAGATAACGAAAGATAACCAGGACTGTCAGTCAAAAGAATCCAAAACTTCTTCGCTAGGGAATTCAGTTCAAAATAAGTTGCGCAGGAAAACATAACATGCAAAAAGTGACGAACAAGAACACCAAGAGCTACTGATGATAATGACTCCAGTGACTGTGTCAGCAAAAGGTTATCAAAATCTTAGGAATGCTTCAGTGAAGTTGCTGAATGTTTTGGACAAACAGTTCTCGAGGGTAAAGGCTGGTTTTGTTTAGATATCATTACCTCATTTCTCTCTGGAATAGAGCATCAGGAATAGGCCCACGGTATCCCTGAGGTTACTAGTTATTGATGCGACAAATTAAGTTGAGGTGACTTGATGCTTAAAAGCCTCTGCCTTCCTTTCTTACGGCCAGCATGGAAACGCTAAAGCTAAGAACGCTGGCGAGCATGAAATCCTTCACACAGTCACAGCAGAGAAACCCAGTACAAGAGCACACATTCTGCCGTGCACATGCACAACCCACTACACAACCCACAACTCATCCCACCAGCCCACAGATCACCGTACAAGATCAAACTATGACTGAACCCACAATCTGCTACTCACACACGTCATACCACACACACACACACACACACACACACAACAAAAACTTAAGAAACTTGGTCCAGCACACAAATGCAGTGGATTGCATTCAACAGAGCGACGCAGATTCGAGTAAGAAAATTCTTGAGCATGTTACTCAAGTAACATAACAAAGCGCGTAAGACTGCCTGAACCAGATTACAGTTCAGAGCAATTCACTGTGTTTGCAAGCCAAATTAAGTTCAGTGTTGCCATGTCTATTGGGGCGCACAATATGATTACCAGCTAGAGAAATGCAGGTACATTTTGTGCTTTACTTCTCAGGGAAAAAGCAGAAGCAGTTGATATGTGTAAAGAAATGCATCGTATGTGCTTATGACAAAATAAACAGAATAAGTTTGTAACACGAAATGCTAACACAAATATCATCGATGCAGCAAACCTTTAAAATGCCAAAACATTGGAGAGAGAAATTTAAGGAATTCATATCCTGATATTTTTTTTTTCTCTCTCTCTCTCTTTCTGCCAACTCAACAGTTCAGTTTGATTTACGACGACCTGTTGTCATAAATACACGGGAAAATATTCTCAAGACACGGATGAATTATTGGGCCAATACTTGCATCTGCTGGCAGCTTGAGAGATTCACACACCTGCATTTTTAGCTGTGGGGTTCGACAGTCTCCCTGAACTCGTATGCCAATCGTGCGGTTCGGGCGAGGTCCCACAGGATGCGCTCTACATATACAAGTGGAAACCCGAGGTCAAAGTTTTTCTTTTTTTTTTTTCAGTATTTTTCAGCCAGCTACCGATGGGAGAACATTAAACCTGCTGACCACAAAATCTATTTGTTTTAACTTTCTTAATATATTTCTGTTTTGTTATTTCATAATGATTTCCCATATAAGAGCTATCTTTTATTCTTGGTTATTCTGTGTCCTGCACTAACTATCTGCGACTTGAATTGTGGCCAGCTTTCCCTCTCACACACGACAGTCCAACGCTTCTCAAATTCCTTGGACACCACCAGTCACAGAAGAGTTGTGCCACCGGTGTTAATAACCACAGAACTTTGAAGCACGAGCAAAGGTACCTTCTTACTGCATATTGGTAACTCTCTACCGTTGAGTAATGTGCCGCCTCTTTTCATATCCAGTTTGAATTGTACCATCAGCCCGAGGGTCGAGTCCCGGAGCATTCATTTTCCGCTTCCTATACCCAGTTTCTTCCTCGCATCTCTGGAGTATTCCCTTCCTTCATAGTACTCGTACACAGCCATGGCAACGGAGCGTTCCATTGCCATACGCCCACGGGCTTTAAGTACTCATACAATAGAATCCTGCTCCTTCTCCCGCCCGACTTCTTATACGACTTCCTTTTTTTCAAATTCGTTTCCTGCCACAGTAACTCTTGGAAATATTCTATGTCTGAATGTGATTATTGCTCAACTTTTATAAACTGTAGACATTCAGTGTTCCCTTTTTTCATAATACCCTAAAACCGTTTTCTTTAGTATGAATTTAGCCTACCAGCACCTCCACGCGTCCTCACTACCTCTTAACGTAAACAATACTTCCACTGACTCGGCAATTCTCGCCTCCGTCAGGACATATACTTCCTGTGGAAGACTACTAAAGGTGTCACTTGCGCCTCTTCTCTCTCTCTCTCCTTACAACCGCCCCGCACGTAATAACCAATATCTTCCAGGACTCTCTGGCCCATTTTTATTGTTCATCTATAAGCAGAACAACAGCACGGTAGTGTGTAACTACATCTAAAGTGAACTATGAATGTTATTCAGAGTTTTTTATTTGTATACAGTTCCTAAATGATACCCCATTTTTATTCTCCTCTCCACCTAACGTTTCTCATGTTTATCTACCTTCTTGCTTTCCTGATACACATACATCTATTCCTGCATGTGTCCTGTTAAAACCACCTCTGATTATCGTTCATTACTAAGCCAACCTTCGCTACAGCTTATGTATTTCATGACCTCCGAGCAGGCACATACATACTTCACTAAACACGTGGCTGTATCATCATCTGTTCTAATTAGAAAAAACTGTAAGTATCGCTATGTGATTTCAGCTTCCTTAACCCAACCAACAGTCCTTCCTAATCCACGCAATCGTCCTGATCCTTTCTTCCTAGTCCACCAGCTTGTGTGGGTTGACTAAAAGGGGCGGGAGCGGGAGGCTGGAAATCCTCCCTTCCTGTATTACTTTCCAAAAGAAGGAATAGAGCAAGGAACCACGTGAGGAATTTTCCCTCTGAGGGTCAGTCATCTGTTCCTGTCGCTACCTCGCTAACACGGGAAATGACGAGCATGCATGTGTTTGTGTGTGTGTGTGTGTGTGTTCATATATGTGTGTGTGCAGTTGACCTATTTGTGGCATTCAGAACTCCTCGGTTCCATCATTTCTCGATTGCCCCAGAGCATAATTCTAATGAAGTACTATGAAATAATCATAACCACGCATTAGTACACAGCATACCGCCGCTAAACGATATATACAGTAAATAATTATTTTTATCTTTAATTCAAGATGAATATAATTACAATGCGTTCACAGAACTGACAACACTGACAACACGTATATTTCATTTTGTTTTGATGAAATTCCACACAGAAATAGTCAGTAAAGAGAACATTATGCACGAGCGAACTTACAAAGAAATTAACATATATTGTGAGAGCTTTAAACAATTCGTTAAATTCGTTTTGATAACAAGTAATTCATGAAGCAGATTTCATTTGGCTAGTATTATATATCGCTGTGATAATTGTGTCTATCTTTGCGGCTAATGGAGAGAACCAGGTCACCGTCGCAACCATAAAGATGATGAAGTTACCTTATCAGGAAAGATTAAACAGCGAATTTTTTTGTTGCATGTAATGGCGGTCTTCATCTTCGTCCCAACAACTGTCTCTCTCTACTAGGATGGTGGATTCATAGGAGTACAGTCATTTGTACTTCATAGGTAGGAGTACAATTGCTTTATCTTTCTGTGTACTCGTATAAAGACAAGATATTCCGACCCGCGTCCGTAACTACTGCTGTTACTACTATCGATGTTGCCCTCAGAAGTGCCGGTACCGATACCTTCCTCCCCTGAAAGTACCACTGCCGGTATCTTCCTCGGTCAAATGTACCCGACAGGTGTTTACCATCCTTAGATCCTCCCGTCTGGAACCACAGACAAGATGATACGTACTCCAGTGGTACAGAACTGAGCCAAACACATGTTAACAAGCTTCTGCAGACTCCCTCTCCCTTGGGTACTTACAAAATTCATGTTTTGAAGGACGAGTCGCAGGATAACAATTCGTTCTCTGTTTCGATACAGGATTTCGGTACTCATAATCTGAATCAATTCTGTCCTTTTCTTTCTTATTAATTGCTACCCCTCCATTTTTCCTTCTTCTTTAGCGTGTAACCCACTAGGTTATCAAAAGACTGACAAAGAAAAAAGATATATATATATATATATATATATATATATATATATATATATATATATATATATATACTCTATTAATATTTTTTCTTGAATATGTACAAAATAGGAAAAACGATAGGCCTGTGACATTTTCCCTAAACATTTATGCATTCGAAAGCAAAAATAAGAGACTCCCAGTAACAGCTGAGCACAAACATACTATCCGAAAAATAAGACTGAATACATTGGCTTCGTAACTGCTCTGAAAACCTACAGTTTAGAAAAGTTGAGGCAAAAAGACGAACGCTTTTTTCCCCGAATTTTAGCTGCATGTGAAAGAGACTTTTTACACTTTTCAATTGCTGGCTTTTCTTTTTCTTAAAATAAATAAATAAGTATACATATTCTAATACTCAAAGATCGCATACATTGTTAGAGTGTATGTGGTCTTAGAGTTATACTTAACACCGGAAAAAAAGAAAGATTTTTCTGTTGGTGGATATAGCTTGACATTAACGGCCTTCAGTGACCCTAACAGTCTGCCATGCCTACACTCCAACCAGCCAACTAAACATCCAATGCTTGTCTTTTGTTATAATTCACTTTTCATTCGTCAATTCTATTCATCAATTTAAGTAATAAAGTTTAGTTTCACGATGATTAGTCATAGGGTTTAGCAAGATCTCTGGATATCTTATTAAGTTATTAAGTTACAGGTAATTGACAGACACACAGCTCTTGATTGATTATGTGTACACGTGTAGACATTTATATATTAGTATGTACGACGTACACTCTTGATGGTTCATTAGAATCTAGCTTAAGTGCGTCCTCAAATCTCAATATCTTTTAATAAGTATTATAATGTATATTAATTAGGCACTTGTTGCATTAGCTAAATGAGCATCAGTGTTGTGTAATCTACTCTGGTTTATCGTACTTACCAAGATAATATTTCATGAGTAATCGCGAACTGATGATTAACTGAGACAGATCGCCTTAGGCCGTTCCAAAGTCTCAAACTAAGTACAAGTCGGTAGTGAAGCAGTGTCGAGATCTATTCAGCACACCGCCACAAGACTGCTCCTGGCAACACAACGTTAGGCACGTTACTTCTTAAGTCTTCTTCCCAACACATTAGAATGATATCTCCATTGGCCTTTTTTTAGACCCACTCCGAATGAAATCTTTCTCTTGTCTGTTTCTGATCCCATAATGTTAATAACCTCTCTCACTGACAGTGGACTGAACCAGGGCATGTGAAGCGTCTGGGATGAACAATGGAAAGGTCTCTGGGGCTTGGTTGTGGATAGGGGGCTGTGGTTTCGGTGCATTACATATGACAGGTAGAATATGGACGTGAGTGGATGTGGCATTTCTTCGTCTGCTCCTGGAGCTACTTCGATAACGCAGGAAACGAAGGTTTTGTCTATGGTAATACTCAGGGTAAACAAACTCACATAACACTCGTTTCTTCTCGTCCGTTACGAGTCGGTTCACGATCGCTTCTTGGCTGTCTAGACCTAAGCGAATGAACGGAGCTCAACAGGGAAAGACTACAACGGGAGAGTCCCTGTTGTGTCTGCTAGAGTGAGGTAATAGACCGAGGCTGCACCGCTTGCCCGTGGGGTGGGTATATACGAAGGAAATTGCTGCGGAGTAATGGATTACTGATGACGAAGAGCTGTGGTTACTGAGGACAGCGGGAGGGTATGCCGTACGGCTGCTGTGTGAGGGGAGATGAGGATAGGACTAGTCTGTGAGGGGAGATGAGGATAGGGGTGGTCCGCTGTGGGGGAGGTGAGGATAGATTTGGTCTGTGAAAGGTGGTGAGGATACGGCTGATCTGTGAGAGAGGGTGAGGACAGGGCTGGTGGGTTAGGTGATGATGAGGACAGGGTTGATCTGTGAAGATCACGTGAGGATAATGTCCGTCTGTGAAAGAAGAGTGAGAATTGGGTTAGTCTGAGAAAGGACGTTGGGGAAGCGCCCTGGACTATCTGGGATAGAGGAAATGAATGATGTGGCAAATCTGTTGCAAATTTGTTGATGGATGAGTATAATATAAAAGAGATTTTTATTTTAAGCAAAGAAACGGGAAATGTGATGGCTGTAGATTTACAGAAATATATCTTGGAAATAGACATTCATGGTTATGGTAATGGACGAATATCTGAAGGAAATCTAGATACGGGAATATTTGTATAAAAGGAAAAGCTTATCATCCTCGTAATATATATATATATATATATATATATATATATATATATATATATATATATATATATATATGACAATATTTACATATCTCAATGAAAAGAGCTAAATATCATCAAGGAGGTAATCCGATCATCTTCCGGCTATAAAGTCACATTAATGGGAACATTTACGTAAATAGATCAGTAACTTATAGGGACATAGAGGCTTGAAATGGCAGCTATTAGCTTAACATAGTAGACAAGTCAATGAACTGTACCATGAAAATACTACACTTCACTAACTGGCCGCAGGCACTTGCGAAGGCCAATCGCAATAGTATAATCCAAGTGAGGAATATAACCAAGTTTTGAAACTGTATCAAATGCAATTTACTAAACGTTTATCTCACGGTAATCACAGTGAGGCAATTCCTTTAAAACGTTTATGAATTACTGTGGAGGGTTCTGTTTTAATTTTTTCTTTGTAATATATATATATATATATATATATATATATATATATATATATTTTTTTTTTTTTTTTTTTTTTTTTTT
>JAYMFT010268374.1:0-10663 GCA_038088735.1 Panulirus argus
TTCCCCCCCCCCTTTTTTTTTAACCAGGGATCAGATCTTAATGAGCATAAATTTCTAATTGAGCCACATTTTTCATGCACACCGACTTTCTAATTAGCGTTAATTTTTATTGGGCATCAGAGACTGGAGTATTTCTGGCTCTGATTTTATCTCAGGATTCATCTGGTCTTTCTACACGAGACCTGGCAGTACACAAGACCCTTGGCAGTACACAGCACACCTGCCAGTACACAAGACGTAGGGCAGTACACAGGTCACCTGCCAGTACACAAGACATAGGAAAGTACACAAGACACCTGCCAGTACACAAGACATAGGACAGTACACCAGACACCTGCCAGTACACAAGACATAGGGCAGTACACAGGTCACCTTCCAGTACACAAGACATAGGACAGTACACAAGACCTGGCAGTGCACAAGACATAGGACAGTACACAAGACACCTGCCAGTAAACAAGACGTAGGACAGTACACAAGACACCTGCCAGTACACAAGACGTAGGACAGTACACAAAATCTGGCAGTACACAAGACATAGGGCAGTACACGGGGAAGCCGGCAGTATACATTGCTGTTATGACGTACTTTCGGCACAAACTCTGGCACTCTCATAATCTCACCGGCTTGATCAATATGCATAAATGCATAATAACAGTGAATTAAAACTTTTCAAGGCATTATTATAAGATATATACGTAGTTACCACGAGGAAAATATGCAAATGAACCTTAATATTCAGAATATGTCTATGAATAACAGTAAGAACTTGAAATATTAAAGGCTCCATCATCACGAAATTTCCATATATATATATATATATATAAAAGTTATTCAGCACAAATTACGCGCAGAAAAAAAAGTAATACTTCCAGTAAATAATTTGGGCAAATTGTTGTTGCTGTAAAGTTTCCAGTTCGTGAAGAGTGGACGCCTGGAAGAGACCACGGAGGTCGTCTTTGTACAGAAGGATCAACTTTGGAAAGTTGAATGCCAGTGTTCTTGGACAGATGCTCATGGCAGTAACCCTACAGATCTATAGATGTGTCTTCTGTAATGTTAGGTTTCATCTATCATTCGCCTTCACGTGTATTTTGGAAAGAAGAATCATCAACGCCATGAAAGAAGGTCCCGATGATGTGTGTCCTCCATGTGGGAAAAAAAAGAAGAAATTAATAAGTCTGAGAGGAGTAAAAAGCATTTGTCTTTTTGTGGGGGGTAAATTTGTCCATGTCGACATCATCAATGTCTTTAGAGTATATTCTCTCTCTCTCTCTCTCTCTCTCTCTCTCTCTCTCTCTCCTCCTCCTCGTATCCCAGGTCCCCCTCTCTCTCCCCTTCCCCCGCCTTCAAGCTCCTGCTCCTGGTAGGATAGTGGTGCCGGAGGGTATCAAGAGCCTGCCGGATTACCCCCAAGCCATCTAGCCTGGCTGGCTTGGCCCTGGCTTGGCCCTGGCCCTCACCTGCAGAACTCACGCTCTGCATTTCTAGAACACATTAGCGTGGCTGTGCATCCATTTGACACGCGTCTCCGGGTATTCGTTATAGAATTGACGATATTCTGCTTCTGCGTATTTAACATTTCTATTCTACAATGGGTCTCAATGTTACCGTTGGTGTGTTCAAAATTAGCATCGTTATGTTCTTCATGCTCATTCGTTCACTCCTGTTCTCTTCATCTGAACACCTGGCTCGTTACGTACACCTGTCCTGTTTTGACAAACACCTGTTGCAATACATATACAGCCTTCATGTCATCAGAGCATCTGTTGCATCACGTGCACCTGTCATATGTGCACTTTGTTGCTAAAAGAACAGGTCTGCTTAATCATATACGCCTGTCATTTGCGTCTGTCGTGTCAAATGCCTTTGTCATGTCACTGATAACTGCCGGGTAGTGCAAGCCTGTCATATCCCACATTCCTGTCTCGTTTTGACACGCGCTTCTCTCTCTCACCCACTTACCGCATCAAGCACGCTTGTCACGTCTTGTCATGTCGAAGTGCTTTGATCTCATGTCATATGACACGCGTTAATCAGTCTGCCCACGAGCGCTCCTCTTCATCATATCATCCGTCCTCGTCATGTCACAGAGACACTTCAAAAAGTTAATTTGGTTTTCTAGCTATTAAACCAGCAAATAAAAAACAGTAAATGTTTCCCGGGGATGAACCGTGATGTTTATGGTACGGGGCAAAACTGCGGGCGTAAGATTAAAGCTAGTTTATACACCAAGCTATTCTTTTTTGTCTTTCTTGTCTTTTTTGTCTTTTTATTGTCTTTTTTGTCTTTTTGTCTTTTTTTGTCTTTTTTGTCTTTTTTCCTTTTTATTGTCTTTTTTGTCTTTTTTGTCTTCTTTGTCTTTTTTGTCTTTTTTGTCTTTTTTTGACTTTTCTTTTTTTGAAAGCTCGTTCTCTAAACTTTTTTCGTTCCTGGTTATGAACGGTCACTTTTGTAAGTATGAAGGGTGGTAATGATGATGTTCCAGAGAATGGATGGTCACTTTTGTAAGTGTGAAGTTTCACGGGTAACTTTCTACGTAATGGATGGCCAATTTTATAAGTGTAAAGTTTGGCGGTGACATTCCAGGTCATGGGCGGTCACTTTTGTAAGTGTAAAGTTTGGTGGTGACATTCAAGTGAGCCTGGAAATCTGGTCTTGCCTTAAAGTGAAATATTCAGTATTTAGGACACGCCACAGCTATGTTAGGACACACCACAGCTATGTTAGGGCACGCTACAACTATGTTAGGACCCAATATAGCTATATTAGGATACACCACAGCTATGTTTGGACACGCCACAGCTATTTCATGACACACCACTGTTATATGACACGCCACAGCTATGTTAAGGCACACCACAACTATGTCAGGACACGCCACGGCTGTGTTAGGACCCAGTACAGCTGTGTTAGGACACGCCACAGCTATGTTGCTTACACATCTTCCTCCTCTGTTCTTTTAGCCGCCTCCTCCTCCCAGCAGAAGCTGTCGTTACAGCTGTCCTTCCGCCCAGCAAAGATTTTGTTATAGCTGCCCTTCCACCCAGCAAAAGCTATTGTCATATCCCCCCATTCCCACCCAGCTGCCTGTCACCACACTGCTCTATCTAATTTTGGAAAACTTTGTGACAAAGGAAAAAATTTATGCCAGAGCAAATTGGACTTTTTCATGAAACCAGCCAAAAAGAGAGAGAAAAAAAAAATAGCCTGATATTTTCATATACAAAAAATATTGCCGAACTAGAAAGACCCTTCAAAAAAAATTTAAAAAAAGGCGCCTGAAGTGAGGCTGAAAATGTTGAAGCCTAAAGGTATTTTCCGTTTTTTGTGGGGGGGTCATGTTCCCTCGTACGATAAAGGCGTCTTTTCTTTATCATTTGAGATGAGAGATTCGAACACGTGCATCCAGCAGAAGTAAAGCACAGCAGGGGCAGCAGCGACAACAGCAACAGTAGCAGCAGCAGAAGGAGCAGCAACAGTAACAACAACAGTAGCAGCAGCAGAAGCAACAGTAGTAACAGCAGGAGCAGCAGCAACAGTAACAGCAACAGGAGCAGCAGCAGCAGCAGCAGCAACGACAGCAGAAGGAGCAGGAGCAGCAGCAGGAACAGTAGTAACAGCAGGAGCAGCAGCAGCAGTTATAGCAGCAGCCACAACATGTTGGCAGGGGTTGTGATACAATTCACAAAACCTCAGGAGCAGTTGCCAATATTACGTACGTTCCTTTTGATATATATCTTCCAGTGTCCTGGAATTGTCCCGGCCGAAGGTGGAGTGTCCTGGAAATGTCCCGGCCGAAAGTGGAGTGTCCTGGAATTGTCCCGGCCGAAGGAGGAGTGTCCTGGAATTGTCCCGGCCGAAGGTGGAGTGTCCTGGAATTGTCCCGGCCGAAGGAGGAGTGTCCTGGAATTGTCCCGGCCGAAGGAGGAGTGTCCTGGAATTGTCCCGGCCGAAGGAGGAGTGTCCTACCTCACTTATGAGTAGCAGTCATCGAGCACAATCGATGCCAAAGACCCTCATGGCCCTCATTCGTCTCTCTACCGCCAACAGAGACCGTCGAGAAATGCCCCAGGTAACACTTTACCTCCCTACTGTGGCATGACTCCTCGCCGAGCGACGTAACACTTGTGTTGCACAAGAGTGTGTTTCAGGCGCACTTGCTGTGCTTGACGGTACGTACGGGCGTGGGGACCAGCAGGTCCTGCACACACACACACACACACACACACACACACACACACACACACACACACACACACACACACGCAACACACACACACACAAAACACAACACACAACACACACTTTCCCCCGAACGAAATTACGTCCAGTGGAAAAAATGCAAGATAAAAGGAAATAAAAATTCTGCCCCACTGCCTCGCTCCCTCCCTCCCTGTTGCCTCCCCCTCCCGCTTCCACTTTGGGGTCAGACTGGATTAACCCAAAATTTTATCTGTGGTATAAAGTCTCGAAATTTTATTTCTTTGGGGGGCACAAAAAATATATATAAATAAAAGGACTAAAGTTACATGATGGAACCGAACAACCTTACTTAGCCTTAACGAACCAAAACGTAGATTTTTCTTGTGTCCCCTGAGGGAAGAGTGTGTTATCCTGTCCCCTGAGAATGTGTTGTCCTGTCCCCCCTGAAAATGTGTTGTCCTGTCCCCCTGAGAATGTGTTTTCCTGCCCCTGAGAATGTGTTATTCTGCCCCCAGAGAATGTGTTGTCCTGTCCCCACTGGGAATGTGTTGTCCTGTCCTCTGAGAATGTGTTGTCCTGTCCCCTGAGAATGTGTTGTTCTGTCCCCTTAAAACTGTGTTGTCCTGTCCCCCCTGAGAATGTGTTGACCCTGTCTCCTGAGAATGTATTGTCCTGTCCCCTAAGGGAGGAATGTGTTGTCCCCTCCCCCCTGAGAATGTGTTAACCCTGTCTCCTGAGGGTTGAAATATGTAGTCCTCTCCTCACCCCCCTTAAGGTTGTCCTGTCTTTTATAGACCCCAGAGTCAACAACTCGGAGATTTCGAGAGAGGAGAGAGTCGCCACAGAAATGAAGTAGAAGACAGAGCAAGAAATGATATTGTCAGACCACAAGGCAATAAAGTAGCTTCAAAACGACTATATATAAATTCAAGGATGTCCCGACCATAAAAAAAAAAGGACACGTGATCCTTTTTTTTTCATGACCGAGCAATATCAAACAGCTATTGTTGACAGTCTCGGGCCCAACGGTAAATCATGAGGTGGAAGCAACAGTAAATTACATCTGTTGGAAGCAACAGTTGGCAGTGGTGGTGGTGAGCCAACAATAAATCATGTGGTGGAAGCAACAGTTGGCCCAGCCAGCCTTGCGATACAGACGTGTGGAGATGATAAGGTCAATGAAAGCAAGAAGATGAGGAAACATCTTGAAAGAGAAGGAGAGACGAGTGTTTCTGACAACACTAGTTTTACTGTCCACCTGGCAACACTAGTTGGACTCTCCATCGGGGAACGCTAGTCTTACCATCCACCCGGCAAAGCTAGCTTTATTTCCCGTCTAGAAGCACGCTTTAAATCCTATTTGACAATACTAGTTTTACACTCCACCTCGCAACACTAGTTTTACACTCCACCTGGCAACGCTAGTTTTACTGTCCACTTTGGCAACATTGGCTTTATTGCCCACCTAGCATTACTAGTTTAATAACCAACTGACAATAATAGCCTTACTCCATCAAACAAAGCTGGTTTTACTTGGTATAAAGTAAGGTTTAGCGTGCCACTACTCACCATGCTTGCCTTGGGAAATGTCAATTACAAGGAGGTGACAGATTATAATAATCAGATGTCCCTTGCTCTGAACACATGCTTTTAAAATCCCTTTCTCATTTATATACATTGCCGGGCATTTAGAGTTCTCAGTGTACACAATTTGCATGAAGTAACTATTGTGGATATTTTTGCTTTTGGTGCTGATTTATCATACATGTTGTGTATACAATGTAACACAGAAATGTAAACGGGAACTTATTTTCCAGCTGCATTTGTAAATTACTTCATGTATCTCGACATTGTTTCCTGGTTTTCTTCTGGATGTTAGACGAGGAAAAAGAATAGAATATCAGAATATTTTGTTCTCAAGGTTGAGATTGACTTTTCTTAGCTTTCTGTTAAGAATATATCAATAGATTTTGTTCGCTGCCTGAAATATATGAGGCAGTATGTGTAAATCAAAGCGCAGATGAGTTTATTCAAAAGAAAATTAGATTTAGATTTACAAGACTTGGCTCTTCGTGAACAGACCCTCACACTGACTTCAGGGGCGGTCTTCTACCCCCGCAGCTCAAGTCTGCAGCCAAAGCTTAACTTTATTTCCCTAACTTTATAAAAGCGTTGCGTTTCTTTCCCCGCCTCAGCTTACTCACGTCAAGCTGTGAGTGTTATTGGACTGTTTAGTTTTCCCCAGTTACTGACTGATCGTTACTGACTGAGCAAGTGCCAAGTGCATCCATGACCTGGGATTCCTAGTCTTACAGTCTGACTTACGCACTGACAGATGGCTGTCTGTTCTGACTGTCTGCTCTGACTGACTGTTCTGACTGACTGTTTACACTCACTACAAGGTCCTGGATGTTTAGTCCTACAGTCACTATAAAACCACTACTGACTGTTTGATTATCGTCACAGTTCACACTGACTGTCGTCACGCTGGTGTTGGATGTCATACATAAATGACTGTCACCCTGGGTCGGTTGTCATACTTCACAGTGGCTGTCACACACGTCTCGACCGGCTGTCATACTTCTCACTAACTGTCACTCTTATGTGCTGGTGCTAGTGTTGGCAGGATGGTCTGCTACTGTTGGCAGGGTGACGCTCTAGTGTTGGCAAAGGTAAATATTTTGAGGGAATCTTTTTTCATAGAAAGCCCAGAATTCAAGATGTCAGCACATATGAGGAAAACCTCCGTCGTTTCATTTCGGGTCAAGTCTCATCTCGAGTCATCTGTTGCCCCGTTGGTGTTATGATTACACTTGGCTGGACCTTCAGCCCATTCCAGGAGGGAATGTAGACTGGAACACTATTCTCCCATTCCCCTTCCCTCTGTTCACCAGAGCTGTGTAATCACTAGATTGATTTCATTACTCGTGGAAAAAGGGGAAAAGCCATTGACATCGGATTAATACTTTTTATAACCAAATGTGTAAGCGAGAGAGAGAGAGAGAGAGAGAGAGAGAGAGAGAGAGAGGAAGGCAGGAGGGTGGGGAGGAAGGCTTCTGTATGCAAATTAGCAGCACAGCAAATCGGTTGGAGTTTATACGTTGAGTATTTTGCCCAGAGCTCGTTGAGAGTCGGTCTCGAGGGAAGCAGCCGAGGGTGAGAGTCCAGCGGGACCTCCGCCCTCAGGGGAGGCGATGTTTTCCGCGGCAGAGTCACCAGAGGATCAGTGCCGGACTCATGGGGTGGCAACGGTACCAGGTACCATCAACTCTGACCAGCGCCAGGTACCTTGCTGTACCAGGTACCTTGCTGTACCAGGTACCATGATCTCCGGCCAGCACCAGGTCCGTCTCTCGCTAGATGCGACAGAAGACTGATCACCTCCACGCCCCGTTATGAAATATTTTCTGGCCCTATTAGGGAGAATGAACGTTCCTCCTGAACCATCCTTTACGTCTACCGCCTCAAGATCTGACGCATATTGCCCGATTCCAGGGAAAGCGATTTGCATAAATAATGCCTCAGAGGTGTCCTGCTCTCTCAATATTTTCCAGCAATATCTAAACGGATATATTTTGTCCCATATGCTAATCTGAATGTAAAAATCATACTGTATTATCATTATAATGTCCTGTCATAAGATGCAAATATACCTGAATAATATTCAGGTCTTCGGAGCTCAAATTTGCTGTGATTTTCCGATTGCTTCCGATAACATATTCTTGGAATACAGTGAGATACGATTAGCCATAAATCGAGTGTATCATCAACAAGGTCGAATCTCACGAGATTAACTTAAGCTGAAAAGCCCTTAGATGCCGAGGTTTTAAGTACTATTGATTCTGAAGCTAAGTGGACGAATCCATTAAGAGCTAAATGGTCCTCAAATATGCCCAAATATCACGTTTGGCTTTATAATAAAGGCCTCCTCCTTCAGGAAGGTCCCCCCACAGCCAGCACCCCACACGGACCACCGTCACCAGCTGAAGCAGGGGTCCCTTAATCCTAGACACATATCGTAGTGATCTACCAGAATGGCCTCAACAAATACTTGAATATAAAGGACAGATCGTGAATGAACTCCATTACCCACCACATTTCTGGGAATTCTTGCAGGCCAAAATGAAAAGCTACGCCTCTCTGAAACATTTGCTGCAGTCAGGGCTTCCCGCGCGCTCCCCTAATTCCCCGCTTGGCATATATTACACATTTTGCACCTTGCTTGTCCAGCCTCTGTTGTCGCTCCTCCGTCCCCCTGTGCCATTACCTGCCCGAACTTCTGGGGAACACTGGCAACACCATTAGGGTCCCCGCTCAGGTAATGTTCCCAGAATGTGTGAAATGATTATTATTCGTGAATTGGGGCGTGAGATATACCTGACCAGACTCGTGATGTGTTGTGATGTAGTAGTGGTGGTGGTAGTAGTAATAGTAGTAGTAGTAGTAGTAGTGGTAGTAGTAGTAGTAGCAGTAGTAGCAGTAACAGTAGTAGTAGTAGTGGTAGTAGTAATAGTGGAAGTAATAGTAATAATAGGAAGAGTAGTGGTAGGAGGAATAGTAGTGACAGTAGTAGTAGGGACATTGGTAGTAGTCGTAATAGTAGTAGTAGTAGTAGGAGTGTGTGTGTGTGTGTGTGTGTGTGTGTGTGTGAAACCCATAACGAACCAGGAGGAAGGTGAAGACGGTAATTACATTTCACTTTAATCTCCCCTCCCACGGTGACATCAGATCTTGCTGCATATCACTGTACCGGGTGTGGAAGTTTTGTATTTTGCACATGTAGGGAAAACATGCAGGTGGTGGTCTACTGTACCACTGGCGAAACACGTTATAGATGTCTCGTGGAACATCTCGTGGTCGGGGTACAAGATTCTCTCGCACGACTATTCTAATTTGATGTTTTGGAAAAATGAGGCATTTTACGTTCACCACCTGAAACATCCTTCTTGCTGAGTGATTATTGTAGCTTGCTTGGCTCGTATCCTTCTTTGTGATATTCAGAATATTATGTATATTCTCCTTATCCCAGATTTATTGCTTTTGTTATTCATCTGGACTGAGTTCCATTGGCCATTCATTTGACCATTGCTATACCCTATCCAGGCCCTATTGTAAGATGTCTCACTCTTGGCTACTCCTGACCTCTCTCATAATTCTAGAGGCATCATCCTCAAACACATGAAGATTCGACACGAACCCTTTGGAGAGACATTTACAAAGACCGACAAAAGTAATGGTCCCAACACTGGGCCTTGCGATACTCCACTTGTTTCTTTCGTCCAGTCACAGAGGCCACCCCTGGCATGGGTTCTCCCAGCTTCTTAACAAAGTAGTTTTTCAGTCCATTCAAGAAACTCTTCCGAAATGCCAGTCTGGAATTCTAACTTCTTCAATAACCTGTTGTAAAGAGCAGTATCAAAGGCTTCTAGTAATCCAGAAATGCGCAGTAATCTCAGCCATACTTCCTTCGTCTTCAAGATGCTGTGATACAGATTTCATATGCATGACCCCTTCCTTCTGAGACTAGTTTACCTCTCTTAAGTCATTAGATTTAGCCAAGAAATCACCCAGTTATTTTCTGACCATATCTTTTCTATATGTGGATTTTAGACCGCATATGTGTGCATGTTTGTTCTCAATTATAGATCTGGCTGCTATCAGCCTTCAATCATGTCCAAGATACTTATTGTTAAGAACTATAGATCCTTGAATATCAGACAACCGCGTGTATATAATTTTTGGCACCAGTGTGTAGAGGAAATTCCATCTGTTTAAAATATATTTCCTGAAACGATGCGACGTCTTGATTTCAAGATATAAGAATTCTCCAGCCATGATAGTCTCTTGTGGTATTCCCTCCGGATCAGCAGCCAGCAACCCACTTATGCCCAGGTCGCCTTCAATGTGCTTCTCATTCATGTGTAAACTACGTTAGGAAGTCCTCAGCCACTCCATTGACAGATCATCTCGTCGCCTGAATATCCAAGAATGATATCAGAAAGTGGGGAGCCGGAATGAAAGGAAATGCCACAGGCAGAGGATTATATGTATGTAAAAAAAGAGATTAGTTGGATATTTGATACCATATTTTGTTTTCGATATTATTTGGCCTTTGATTAATCTCACTTGAGTCTGTGAGTTACGAGACATTTGTGGGTTTACATATTCACTGGCATTGAGTTAATGCTCTAAAGAATATGATCTGTCAGGTACTCAGTAAATATTGTTATAAATTATTAGCTTTCTATCAAAACTTTCAAAAATTTAGACAAAAAAAAAAAGAAAGACTGCAAGTCATGAGACAAGAACCCGTTCCTGGTTTTTAAACCTAATGAATCTGTTTGCACATAAACCCATTTGTATTATTACTTTTTTGTAGCCCCGTGTATATATATATATATATATATATATATATATATATATATATATATATATATATATATATATATATATATAT